>JACXGM010013377.1:0-17421 GCA_016801145.1 Umbra pygmaea | reverse complement strand
AATCACAGTTCTAGTCCCTCCCTCCTTACTCACGACAGGATGACGGCTCAATAGAAGAAAATATCCTACCTTAGTGCATTAGCCGCAAAATTAAAATAATATGTAATAGAATGCCAAACAAGCTTACTAGTTCTACTGGCAGACTAATGGGTCTACATTCATGGTTAAATGGGATGGGAACATGGGGTGAAGACACAAGCAGTGGTCATTAGAAAATTTCCAGAGCCAAAGACTTGTTGAAACTGAACATTGCATTTTCAATGTGAAACAGGTGGTATATTCAATCTGTTCCAGAGTACCACGCTCTAAAGAGACAGCGTCAAATCAAATGTGTCCACCAGTCCACCAGTAATGACAACGTACTGGCCTTGTCTGTAAACCAGCCATGACTGGCCTTGTCTGTAAGCCAGCCATGTCAAACTCAGCCTCCTTACAACCGGTGAGAAGGACTCCTGAGGTAAAACTACCGGAGATGGTGCAAAGCTTGATGAACTACAGCTGAAAATGAGAGACACTGTCAAGAAAACTGAGATGAAATACTACTGAGCATTAACCTAACGAAAAGTAAACAACCTCACAAATGTTACTAACACTATTTGCTCCATGGACTGCATTGTAATATAACAATATAAGTTTGTGACGCAACAGAGCCATGATCACATGGAACAAACTTCCATCCTACTCAAACAAACAGTAAAATGACCTTTAAAAATAAGTAGAACAACCATTCATTGCACAATGACAACAAACATTATATAGCCAGCCAAACATTTGCATGCAGTACTAACACACGGAAACCCAGTAGACCAGGGGTCTCCAACCCTGGTCCTGGAGAGATACTGTCCTGATTGTTTTCAGTCCAAACCTAATTTAGCACATCTGATTCTAATGATTAGCTGGTTAATAAGCTGAATGAGGCTATATTATGGGTGGTTGGTCTGAAAACCTACACTAATATAGCAATCCAGGACAAGGGTTGGAAAGCTCTGATCTAAACATTGTTTGTATTTATGTTGTGGTATTTTACTAGTGTGAAGTTACTGGGGTCTATATGTTATGTTTATTTTTCAGCTGGAGCTGATGGGTATCCATAAGAAACAATAAAATGTATCTAAGTTACATATAGAATATGAACATTGACATTCCCTGACCAACATTTCCATTCAGAACCCGAAGCCTAACTCAGAGGAGATCACACTGATCTCAGAGCAGCTGTCTATGGAGAAGGAAGTGGTGCGAGTCTGGTTCTGTAATCGAAGACAGAAGGAGAAGAGGATCTACTGCCCGGTTTCCACCTCACCCATTAAATCCCACAACTTCAACTCCAGAATGGTTAGCATTACATCTCGTTAGAAGGTTTTGGGAAAGTGTTTCCTGATTGTAAAAGGGGTCGCTCTAAATACCTTCACCTACTCTACAGTACGTTTAAAAGCCTGTATTTTAAATATATATATTTTTCTCAGTAGTACATAATTCACTGTCTAATGAAGGTGTAGTGTATTCTAAGACATGTATGCTGCAACACGTGTTGAGTACATTGTCTTGTGTTTTGTCTCACCAGCCTCCATGTAATACCCTGTTTCAGGCTTCTACATCCAGGTCATACAGCCCTCTAGCATCAGGAGGAGGCAAGTGCATCTGTGTGTACTTAATACACTTCTAGAATCTTCCAAAACCTTAAGACTTGCTGTGGTTGTTAAGGCCTATTTTCAAGGACAATGTGACATTTAAAAATGACGTCCGCAAATCTGATACCTGTGTTGAATTCATGTTAAATCTAGTCCATTTCTTTGTGTTTAGTGTCATCAAGTTCCTCTCCTAACAGTCCCAGTCGTGGGCCTTCACCTGGCACAATGTCGTCAGGCTCTGCTGCTCTTGCATCCCAGGTCAACCAGTCCTTCGGCTCTCCAGGGTAAGCAACTCGCACACCACAGTCAAGCAAATGTGAACGGGGAACCATTCCCTGTTGCACATGGTGCTGTACTTTTATCTATATCCCTATTGGTCCAAAGGTATTGCACTACATAGGGAATTAGGTAGTATTTGGGAGAAGTTTAGAATAAAGTTCAAACGTATTTTCAACTTAGAAATGTACTATAATATTATATAATAGGAATTTAACCAGTTCGTTGTGTATATACATTGTATTTATGCAATGACAAATAAAGTTTGAATTGAATTGAATTATGTTCATGTTTCAGGTCGTGGTATCGCTCGTGGAACCCTACGCCCTATCACCATTGAGAAAACTCATCTGTTTTAAAAGAGAACAGAAACTGTCATTGTCTATGAAGGGACAAAGTTGCAAACCAGTAGACATACAGTATGTGCATGCTGTTTAAAATGCTATTGTGAAACACTATGCATTTAAAATGAAAACAATATTTATAATATGAAGCACAAACATAATTTGAGCCTCAAACTATATACACTGCTCAAAGAAATTAGAGGAACACGAAATCATCACAGTAGAACACCAAGTCAATTAATCTTCAGGAATATAAATTTGTCCAGTTAGGAAGCAATAGTGATTGTGTCACCTGTTTTGGTGCAAATTAAAATAAAAACAGGTGCATTGGAGAGGCAACAGCAAAACAACCCCGAAAAAGGGAATGGTTTTGCAGGTGGTGGCCACAGACTATTGCTCTCTCCTTGTCCTTTATGACTGATTATTTTTCAGTTTTGCCAGTGTCTGTGTCACTACTGGTACCTGGAGCCCATTAAGGTTGCACAGGTAGTCCAGCTTCTCCAGGATGGCACATCCAAACGTGCCGCCGCAATAAGGTTTGCTGTGTCTAGTCAAGAGCATGGAGGAGGTACCAGGAGAAGTACCATTACATGAGGAGACCTGGACAGGGCTGTAGAAGGGCATCAACCCAGCAGCAGGACCGGTATCTGCTACTTTGTGTACAGAGGAACAGGATGTGCACCGCCAGAGCCCTACAAAATGACCTCCAGTGGGTTACTAGTGTGCATGTTTCTGACCAAACTGTCAGAAATAGACTCCATGAGGGGGGCATAAGGGCCCATCATCCTCTAGTAAGACCCATGGTCACAGCCCAGCACCAGGGAGTTCTATTGACATTTGCCAGAGAACACCAGAATTGGTGCCCTGTTCTTTTCACAGGTGAGAGCAGGTGAAAGGGTCTGGAGACGCTGTGGTTAATGCTGTGCTGCCTGGACCATCATCCAGCATGAATGGTTTGGCGGTGGGTCAGTTATGGTCTGGGGAGGCATTTCCTTGGAGGGTCGCACAGACCTCCGTGTGCTAGCCAACCGTACCCTGACTGCTGTTAGGTACCGGGATGAAATCCTCAGACACATCGTCAGACCTTACACAATGCTCTGCCTTATGTGGGATGAAATCCTCAGACACATCGTCAGACCTTACACAATGCTCTGCCTTATGTGGCCAGGGTGTGTTGGCAGTTCCGGCTTGACGAAGCATTGATGCAATTGACTGGCCCTCACTTTCACCAGACCTGAATCCAATTCAGAACTGCTAAGATGTTATGTAACAGTACATCTGATGCCGCCAAGTAGCTCCAGATGCCCAGGAGCTCACTGATGCCATGATCCAGGTCTGGGAGGAGATCCCCCAGGACACCATCCGCTGTCTCATCAGGAGCATGCCCAGAAGTTGTCGAGAGTGTATACAAGCACGTGGGGGCCATACACACTACTGAGTCATATTATGAGTTGCCGTTATGGAATCAATTGTTTACTTTGATTTCTGGTCTGAGTTTGAATCCAGGCCTCAATAAGTTGGTGAATTTGGTTTCCATTGACTGTTGTAATTTCATTTTGTTCTCAACAAATTACACAATTTACAGTAAAGATTTTGATCGTTAATATGTTTTGGTGACTGAGACCCAATGTGTGATTTGAATGTACTCTTAATTATTTTGAGCAGTGTATATAAATAAAACAACTGGTAGCAGAAAATAAATAAATCACAAACCTAATTTGATTAAATCAAGTCTTGTTTAGCCATACCTCCAAACATGCCTCTTTTGGCTTTAAATATGAATATGGTAAAACTGCTGTTACAATTTTGTCTATGCAAAAACTATTGAACTACTGCTGGTACTTTACAGTACAGTAGAGTACTCTGCATAGCCTAAACTACTGCAAAGTTATTTTACCATTGGAAAATAATTTTATATACTTGTATGTCTGTTTGACATTATGTAACTTATGCAGGTGTATTTGTTTGATTTAATTGAGCTACATGTTTATGTTTACAGTGCATTGAGGTTAATTTGCAAAACAAAATGCCCTTTCTTTTATTTATCAGGAGTTTAAGTGTGAGAGTAAATGTGTGAAGGTGTACATATTAACATTTCAGACAATAATTTTACATAAATATGTTGTCTATTGTTTTTATTTTTATATATAATGTTTGCTTAAATGTATTTTGGTTGTTAAATGAATACGAAATATAGAAGAGAGAGCTTTGGAAAAAATAAAGAATTTTTTAAATCAGCACGAGTATTGTATTAAATTTTTTAACATCCACATCCAACATATATTTTAACATCCACACTGTATTTCAGCACGACATATCAGTGGTTTGTTACAGGGGTGGGCAAACGTTTTGCCACGAGAGACATATTTGTATTTCAAAATAAAGCAGTGGGCTCAGAAGATTGTCTTTTAGAGACACATTTCTTCAGCCAAAGCAAGTATTGAGCCAGAAAATGAAAAGCCAGGCCTGGATCTGGGGGGGGCATTGCTGCCCCAGATAGAATAATTGCTCCCCCAGTTTCTTTTCCTTATAATAATAATAATAATAATAATAATATGTTTATTTTTTATAGTGCCTTTCAAGAACCCAAGGTCGCTTCACAGAACAATGCAAACAGTTAATGGACAACTGGATGAGCAGTCTGCTTATTATTAAAACAAGCAATAAAGCAGATGGAGACAACAGATGAAAATGACAGAGCATTGCAAATGGTATATGAATGAAGTTTTTACTCAATTGATAAAAAATAACCCAAATAATTTCATCCTGGAGCCAGGTTTATGAATAGCTATATTTAAAATGGTGTCTGTGGATTCAACTTATTTGGTATGTTTAATGTTTTACCATTTCTGTAGGACTTCCCACACACTGGAATTGACTATCATTGACATTAGATTGCTTCCAATGCAATATATAAATGTACACAGCCTACTTTGCATAATATGAATAAAGAACCTGATTGGTCGTTAAGGGTCAAGTTCTTTACACCTATAAATTGCTAAAAATAAAATTAACTTAAATAATGTACTGATTAACTAAGGAGAACCAGGTGTGCGTGATGAACAAGAAAATACAAGACTGTGAGATGAGGGAATGAATCTACAGTAATATCCAGGCGAGACGGAAAAGGTGTCACGTAGGGGGAACTGTGACAGTAGCTAAGGATCTGCAGAAAATGCGTATGTGTGATTTTTTAAATGTTTTTGACATTCAACTTTTTGTAAACCATGCCTTAGAATGCGGAGTGTTGCTGGTTGGCACATCACACTTCACATCACACACAACCTGTAATGTATGTCATTTGGAGAACCACTCTGAACAAAGCTCTGTTGTTAAACTAGAGAGATAAGACATGATTCATTCTGAATGTTTTAACTAACTTTTCCAATGGCTTGCCTATATTATTCAGTTTGACTACATTCTCTTATCTGCAATAATGTAGCAATAAAGACTTGAATGAAATGTGTTGCATGGACTGTAACCGTAGGACCTTATGCTACTTGCTTGGTATGCAGCCAGGGTATCTGGAGGGAAAAGACTAATCTAATAAGCAGGCTAAAGCTGCTTGAGAACCTGGGGGAAGGGATGTAAGACTAGCTAGGGGACTAATTGATTGTAGTAAGCTTGCTTGTCACTTTATTACACCTCTAAAAGTGAACATGCCATTTCAAATGTGCCAGGCATTTTTAGACTGCCTTTAATGGGAATATCTGAAAGGTCATGGTATCCACACTGGAAGATGGAGATGGTGAACAATGTTTTGACTTGAGGTTTCAGATCTGGATTCCAGGTTAAAATGCATGTGGAAAAAAGAAGATAAGGTAGGTAGGCTTATGTCCTAGCATTTTGGCAAAGATATTCTTGATTCTTACAAAGATGGCTACTATGCCAATGCATTATATTGCTTTTCTTTTTAGGCATGTTCCTAAACTAGCCTTGGTTTTGGTTCAAATAAGACATGCTAACATATGGTTTAATGATGACATAGCCAAAGGTAACCTACTGAACAAAATGTAAAAATGACACTAAATAATAATACTAAATAGAAAGAAATGTGATAATAATATGAAGTAGCTTAGGATTCGGTGGAGATGATGCCCGTGTCAGACTTGATATTATATTGTCTCTGACATAATATATTGTCTCTGACATATTATATTGTCTCTGACATAATAATGTCATGCTGATTTCTCCTGCACAGCTACAGCAATGCTACAACTGGAGGTTTGCTGCAGCCTGATTGGATGGGTTTCACTCTACTTTGGGTTCTGTTACGTGAATGGCCATCGGAGCAATGAGTGGAACTGCCGGCTTGTCACATTGACACACGGGGCTCTCATAGTATGTTTTACTGCGTACGTTTGCTTCATCGACGGGCCTTGGCCTTTAACACACCCAGGTGAAGTTCAGCATAGAAATGTATACATTTTAGTTTCAATTTAGTAAGAAGAGCAATTATTTTGAATTGCGGCATGAGATAGTTCTGGACTAACTGACCATGTGTTGACTTAGGTACAGAGAACACGCCGCTCCAGATCCAGGCCCTTGTTATCACTCTGGGCTACTTCCTGTTCGACTTTGGATGGTGCATCTGCGTCCACACCGAGGGTCCGGTCATGCTGGCCCACCACACCATGAGCATCGCCGGCATCCTGCTGGCCCTGGGACTGGGCGTGTCGGCGGTAGAGACGTGCGCTGTGATTTTTGGCAGTGAGATCACCAACCCGTTGCTGCAAGCCCGCTGGTTCCTCCGGCAGACGGGTTGTTACCACAGCCTGCTGGGTGACGCCGTGGACCTGCTTTTTATTCTACTCTTTGCCCTGGTGCGAGTCGGTGTGGGTGGCATGATGCTATACTGTGAGATCACCTCCCCCCGGCCCAGTATCATCATAAAGGGAGGTGGCCTGGCCATGTACATGCTGGCCTGGGTCTTTATGGTGGATATTGCCAAGTTTGCCTGCAGGAAAAGCAGGACAAAATATAAGAGGTGGCGTGAGAGGTGGCATGAGAGGTCTATGTTGGGAAAGGTGAACGGCCACTCAGGGAAGACTGACTAAAGGGGACGTATTTACCATAGAAATTAAATCTATAGAAGCCTTATTAAACTGTTTTGCTTGGTCATTCGATTAGTAAACAAAAAAATTGCGATTGTCGTTAGTTGTCAGGGTAACAACTTGTGAATCGGTTTAATGCGGAAGTAGGCCGCTAGATCTTTGCAATGGGATGGTACACGTAAAAATGGCTGCCGCTCTGACCATTCTGCTACATTTATTTCCATTGGAATGGCAATTAAAATCATTCAATTTCTATGGTATTTACTGAGTAACAGTGAGCGTCAGCTGCAGTCACATTTATGTAATCCATGGATCACCTGCCCAGTGCATGTACAGTAAGCAGATAGCATTTTTCCAGATTGAGTATTTAAAACCTGTGCTGGCTGTTGAGACAATCAGAACTCTTTCCCAATGTGAAAACAGAAGTGAAAGAAATGTAAATAAGTTGCTGTAGTTTATATTTTAATTATGGAACAACGTCACAGAGACAATCAGTGTTTTTTTTCTTTTGCACAGATGAGCTTTGAATGCAAATGATAGGAAAAACATATTTTGATCAAATAGGAATGCTTAAAGCAGAAATAATCCAGTCTACCTAAGGTATGTGTAATTAACATAAGGATTTTTACTCTTGACACATTAAATATGGCACATTTCTAAAAACATCTCTATAAAAATGACAGTCAATGTATGAATTTATGATGTAATGAATCCTTACTGTTTACATTTGAATTTTCAGTAAACTTCCAAAACAAAGTTAACATCAAGTTGTTACAGAAGAAAATAACATCAATTAACAATGATATAGTTGTGATAACAAAGAGCTGGTTTTACATAATTATTTGGTACATTAATCACGGTTCTTACATTTTCAATGATAGTATATCCTGCTAAAACGTATTTGTGCTTTTGTACTTTTTAACATGAACTAACTTAAAATGATACTGACAGAATTTGAACTACTTTGCATATCCGAAGCAAACAGACAACTATAATATCATAATACTGTATATGTAAAATACAGTGAGCAGCCTAATTAGTTGGACAGTGAAAATGTATTTGTTTATTTTGGTTCTGTATTCTAGTGAATGTCCGTCATTGTCTTGTTGCATGATCTTGCATGCTGTCATGCAAGATCATGCAACAAGACAATGTTGCATGATCTTGCATGACAGCATGTGCTGTCCAATGATTTTTGAGGCATTTGGTTTTATTTGAGCAAATAAAATATTTCTGTAGACTTCAGAATTTATTGTTCTACTTCTTTCTAAAGTCACATCATCAATGAAGACAAGTGAGCCTGTTCCACTGGCAGCCATACAGGCCCATGCCATAACACCTGCTCCACCATGTTACATGGATGAGGTGATTTGCTTTGGATCATGGGCATTTCTTTTTTTTCCCCACACTTTCCTCTGTCCATCACTCTGGTACATGTTAATCTTTGTCTCATCTGTCCACAATACTTTTCCCCAAACTGTTTGGGCTCTTTTAGGTGGTTTTTAGCTAAATGTAATCTTGCCCTTCTTTTCTTCAGGCTTATCAGTGGTTTACATCCTGTAGTGTACACACTGTAGTCCTGCTTGTGTAGTCTTCTACATATGGTAGACTTTAACACATCTACAACTTCATCCAGGAGAGTTTTTGATCTGGTGTCAGCTGGGTTTTCTTCATCATAGAGAGTATTATCCAGTCATCAACTACACTGGTCTTCCTCATTCTACTGGGTCTTTGGGCATAATTGAGTAGACCGGTTGTTTTTTCTTGTAAATAATGAACCAAATGGTTGACTTGGGCATGCCCAGATTTTTTGCAATGTTCCTGATTGATTCATTTTCATTTCTTAGCCATATAACTGCCAGCTTCTTTTGCATTGAAGATGGCTGCAGTACAGGCCTGGCAGAGCTTCACCAGGGAAGATACCCAGTGTCTAGTGATGTTGATGCATCATAGACTGCAGAGAATATGCAACCAAATATTGATAAAAATGTATTTCTAAATTATGTTAAAGAGCTCATATTATGCTTTTTGGCTTTTTCCCTTTCCTTAACTGTGTTATATATGTTTTTGTGCTTGTAATAGGTTTAAAAAGTGAAAAAGCCCAAAGTCCACCCCAAAGGACGTTTCCATCGCCAACTAAAAACACTGTTCACAAACTGCCAAAATAAAAAAAATTGTCACTGTCCAATGAATTGTGGTGCTCACTGTATATTAAATGTTATTTTTATGTTCCAAACACTGCTTTATATTGTGTTTTGTTGGCATCATCATTTGGTGTGCTGGGGAATGATGTAGTCATGCATTTCTGAACATTCTATGAACGTATGGAACTTCAAAATGACAATTTCTATGTGATCACTTGTCCATTTTCTTTCATAAATGGCACAGTGTTTTTTCTGGAGGTGTTTTTCTACATATTAAAATACAGTTTAGTCAGTTCCTCTTTAAATCCACAGAAACATACACTATATAGCCAAAGGTATGTGGACACCTGACAAATACACCCATATGATTTTGTTTGACATCCCATTCAAGAACCATGGTCACTAATATGGAGTTGCCCTCCCCATCAGCTATAACAGCCACCACTCTTCTGGGAAGTCTTTCCACAAGATTTTGGAGTGTGTCTGTGGGAATTTGTGCCCATTCAACCAAAAGAGCATTTATGAAGTTAGGAACTAGTGTTGGACAAGAAGGCCTGGCTCGCAATTGCAATTACATTTCATCCCAAAGGTGTTCAATGAGGCTGAGGTCCGGACTCCAGGAGTTCCTTTACACCAAACTCGTCAAATCATGTCTTTATGGACCCCAAATTGTGCACAGGGGCACAGTCATGCTCTAACAGGAAAGGGTCTTCAACAAATGTTTTTACAAAGTTGGAAGCACCCAAAGGTTAAAAATATATTTGTATCCTGTAGCATTAAGATGAGCCTTCACTGGAACTAAGGGACCTAGCCCAAACCCTGAAAAACAGCCCCAGACCGTTATCACTCCTACAGCATTAGTAGGGGTGTCACATTTGGCTATATAGTGTATCTGTACTACAGTACTTATAATAATTTTCTGGTACAGTATGGTCCATGTACTAAAGTAGTGCTGCAATACATGATATGTCCTCTGTGTGGCAGTGTACTCAAATATTTGGTTTCCATGAGCATCATGGGAAAGTGTGCTCCCAAGTGGACATGGTTTTTCTTCTTGTGGAGATAAATGTCCTACAAAACCCCAATCGATACCAGAATACCTTTTTGTAAGGCTGATTTAATGAATACCAGATCTATGGTGGTTTCTACTGAGGTATTAGGCCTACTGTACTAGATGTATGCAAACAAGAGGAAAGTTCAGTTGTAAAATGTTCTTGAATGTTGAACATAGAAATTAAATAACTTGTTTGACATAGATTATTTCATATAAACATTACAGAACCTAAAAAGATACTGAGCGATCCTCAGTTCCTGAATCGCCGAATGTAGGCAGGAGTCACGTGTGGTGCAGAGTTGGTTTCCACATTTGAAAGCAGTGTTTCTGATGGCATGGGACACAAATCAGCACATGCATTAAATGATACAAAATGTAAGGGGACCCATTCAGGCTTGTGTCACTTCTAGTGACTTAATGCTTTCATTTATACATCCAGCGGCCAAAAATCTCAGATGACATTGTTGCCTACATATGGCTTTACACCACTTGTTCTCAAACTTCCTCATCAGGGTGCCTAAATGGTCCATAAACACTTGGCCACAACCCTGGGCCGTATTCATCAAACTAAAGAAAAGGTTTTAGTTGCAAGATTCAGTCAAACAAATTCGGAACCTGCCAATTTGTATAATTAAATGGGCAGGACCTAACTGATTCTGTACAATAAAAACTATTTTTGAGGAAATCTTTCACTACTAAATCTTTTTGGTTAGTGAAACAAACACAGCCCTGATACACACATACTTGTAAATCGTTCCTCAATAGTTTGGGGGCAACTTTTTGTGATTCATTTTTTCGTAGTTGGATCAAGTAATTATTTTGGAACAATTAAAGATGCAGTCTGTGACTTTTGAAATTTACAAAAAAAATTAAACTTCCCATTTTGTTATGAATGTGTAATATGCTATTTATATATGTGTAATAGATCATTAGTAACACATGTCTTAATGCAGTTAGCCATGGAATTCCAAGTTTAAGTCGGGTGCTTTTGATGACATGGGACACAAATCAAGACATAGAGCACAAATACATGACATAGAGCACAAATACATGACATCGCACAACATTTTCAAGGACACATTTTAGCACTATAGTGCAACATTTACAACCAGTGACAGCAATTGCAGATTCCATTTTTAAATAGAGTTTGAATTTAAATATTCTTTAACAATTTTACTTGCAGAAGTTAGGTGTTTAAACACAGTTCCAATGTGTAGAATGGCTAATAGATTTACCAAAAAACTTCTCTTTTAAAAATACAGAACAATTTTGTTAAACATCTTTTTACCTACTCTATACCATAACTTGTGCTTAGATTCACACTTACTCATAGTGTGATTTTACCAGACAACATCCGCATAGAAATAAGGGAGATAAAGGTGGAAATACACAGTTTCTATTTCAGAGCATAAAGAATGCAGAATAAATGTACATGGAGTTCACAGAAATTAATTTTGTCACAAATAATTAGCGCTGTAGCCTATATCATTTGAGTGGTGGGGCCTACTACCTAAATAAATGTAGACAATATTATGTTTGTAATTCAAATTATTTGCTCTGATAAGTTATAATAATAGCGCTTAAATTTGACATAGCTCAAAGTTCATGGCCAAACACTAGTTTCATCTGCTGGAAGGTACAATCTTTAAATGGACTATGATCTGCCATACAATTTTAAAGAGGATCTCCTGATTCACTACCATCCCAATCATTTGCTGGCCAGCCAAACTAGCTTTTGACATCAAAGGTTTGGAAAGTTCGAGACGACCTCCCGCGATTCGGTTGAAATTAATGTACTTTGAATAAAAACAAAATCAAGTAAACCATGGACAACAGTAAACAGAATTCATTGCGATGTGTGTCTATTAAAAGTTGATGTTCCAAATGCATTCGAGACACAGAGGAAAGGTGCTTTTTTCTTAGTTTTTTAGGGGTGGGGGTTGAAAAGCATTTCCTTTTTCCCATCCGCAGTACAGTAAGAAGAGGCCTGGCCGAAAGTGAGGGTCACTCATGTAAACCATGAAATTGGGACGTGCTGCAACAATGTTACGAATTTCGTGAAAAAAATATAATGCAGTGATCACTTTCATTGTCAAAGTTGAGAACATTATTCTGAGAATGACGGACCAAACGCGTCTCGGATCGGGAATACTACCATGAAAACATTTCGAAATGGGAAAATAAGTAGCCTACCAACTTCGAGAGAAACCGGGATTAATATGAGAGAACGTAACGAAAAGAAAACTATGACAAGTATTCGTCTGATCGATTACGAAGGAGTATTGTCAATAGATTGGTCAAACTTTGTGCAGTGTTATTTCACGTGGATTTAAATTTAAGGTAGGCTAGCAAGTCTGCTATTTGTTCCCGGTGGTCTATTGACAAAGACGGATGCAGACAGCGGCAGGCGATGCCCAGGATACAATGTTTTCGCATTTAAGGTTTCTTCTTAAGATATTGAAAGGTTAACGTATGTCTGGAAACATTTCACCATACTCAGAATTATCAATGTAACATTGCATTATTTCATCTACGTCCCGTAATGGTTTCAAAGAACATGTTTACACTTATCTCAAACTTCTATTCTTTTGGACATTTTTTTAGAACAATAGCTGTAATAACTAAAGATTTCGAATAAGTGAATTCAGGACTACACTGGAATAGCCCATCTTCGGTCTTCTTCTAATGGATTAAATTATATATTTTTTGTCGTTGTGGAACGCCCTTGGACGGACATTGAATGCCAAGACGAAGTGGTTACAGAGAGGTTGTCATTTTGGGAAAAATGCAAGTTGGATAAAATCCGTGGGGAAACACATAACGGAAGCCCAATGAGCAGCACACAGTCAACACTCACTGACAGGTAGGCTAATATCTCATTCCCACGACGATTGAATTGAACGTAGCTCAACACTTGTGCATAACTCCGGCATTGTATTATTTTGACTCAGTTGTATTTCACTCATGCGCTGTTTGGTGACGGTAATACAATTAAATACGCTAAGCTAAATCTCGGGTATTTGTTATGATTGAAATTCAAATAATACTATTATCATGTTTTGCATATAAAAAAGTAATGCAGTTGCATTTTTCACTCATTTCCTAAGACTTTTGGAAGTGTCCTGTTTCCAGCAGCATACGTTAATGCCATCTGGCCATGCTATGTTTCCAGGCCAGGGGACCTAAGAACTAGATATGCTCTGTGTGGGCTGTTTTCTTTCCTATTAAGGTGTCATTATCTTAGTACCAGGGCAAGTGCATATGTTGTTCATCCTAAACATCAACAGAGTTGCTGTTTCCCAGTGAAAATTGGATAGCAAAGTAAAGGAATTTAAATTGTGGAAATAACCTGGGTTTTGTATGAAGAGCTCTTGGGTATTGTGTGTATGGATAGATATATACTTCAAGTTTCACAGGGACATAAACTTGGACTCTGGGAAGTTAGGAACCAGTCACCTGTTTATTATGTTGAGGATGGGAAGGGAGATGCTACAGAAATGTGCTACAGGGACAATACAGAAGCTACAAGATTCCCTCAGCCTTCTCTAATACATAGGCCTACCTAACAGAATAAAGTAAACCCATTCTTCATACAACGTACCTGGGCAACAACAAAATGCACTGTTGGAATAGACTGCCTTTCTTTAGTCACTGTATGTCTACACAAGAAAGCATGGAGTGGAGTCATTCTCAACCAACATTTATTTAGATTATGTAGGCTTGTTGTTATATTTTCCATTGGTGCCAGTCTTTAATGCATCATCAGGCTTTCATTTCACTTAACCAGCCTAAATGTCAGAGAATGGAAAATACATTTCCCTCAGAAGTTTCCAGGACATTCACAGTACTTCATGTTTTTTACAATATTGGCACTACGGTGTCTCTGCAATGTTGAAAGGAAACACACAATTTTAGTCACTCATGATTCATCTTGAAAGTCAATACTTTTATAAATGTCTTTAGCTACCAGAATCCTCACACAGATAGCAGAATTAAGCAACCATATATATTTAAACTGTTGTGCAACAACTACTACCTTTCTTATGTTGTTGTGCTTGCCTCTAGTTGAACCTGATGAGAAAATAAATTAAATATGGTAATTCATTTTTCTATGAAATCAATGTGCTTGTTGAGATATTATAAGCCAAGTTTTAAATGAAGTGTGAGACACTAGACTTTAAAGGTTTGTAATTTCACTTGACAAATGTCTTACTTCACCTCTTTCAGTGCAGAAAACATGGCAATTAACTACAATGACAATTATGTCACTCACCTGCTACCCACAGACCTAGGGAAAATGATGGTCATAAGACAAAGCCATAAAGAGTGAGGGTGTTAGTCAGCCTAGTGGTTAGGGTGTCTGGTGTCCTTAAAGACCCCGGTTGAAAAACCCAACCACAAGGTGAACGGTGTGTCATTCTGTCTGTCAGAACAGTTCACCCGAATTGCTGCAAATAAGTATTGGTTATTTTAATTTTTTTATTTATATTTTTTTGTGATTTTTTTACCCCAGATTTTCCTCCCTTCCCAATTACCTTGCCTTGTCGCCAGCTTCGCAACTCCTTTGACAGATATGTGGGATGACGAGGGCCGCGCACATGGTTCATCCAACCACATGTTGCCCGAGCCGCCAAGTCTTTAGTCAGATCATGCACAGGATGATTACGTTCATCGACTAAACATACGCGATAAATGACAGGTGCACTATCTGCACACAAGGAGTTGCTGGAGAGCGACGTGGCAGGATAGATAATATGATTTATCTATCGCAAATCCTGGGCAGCACTCTGCCCATTTATGCTGGAGGCCCAGGGAAAGTCAGATAACCCATGGTCAGGCTTGAACCCATGACCATCTTGACATAGACTGTCCTGCAATGCAGCGACATAGCCCACTACGCCATGCGAACCCCCGCTATTCTTAGTTGACCTTGCTCTGCTAGGTAGAGCACATCCTGACACAGCTGTAGCACTCGAGCTAGCTAGAAAGCTAGTAGTTATTGCTTTTTCTAACTGACATTATTTCATGCAAATGAATTCCTAACCAGATTGTGATATGATTTCAGTGTTAAATGGTACTTCACAATGGCTCCAACACAATCAACCTGGAATGGCTTTGGTTGTACTTCAAGGGGTCAGCGATGGTGGGGTCAAAGTAGAAAATCTTTTAACTTTGAGCACAGTGGAAAGCAGCACTGTGATTGTTGAGCTCAGAGATTGTGTGCCTAGAGTAGAGCCGTCGCTAGGTTGGGAGCAAACGCCTGCATCATAGGAAATGAATGGGACAGCCAGAGTCAAACAGTTTTTAACGCTGGTCATGGAAAAGGCCCTTTAAGGGGAGAACAGACAGATTGTATGGCTACAACTGGCTGACTGCTATTGAGTAGGGATGACATTTTGATGATGGGATTTACACCAAACACCATAATATTACGACAACTGACAGGTGAAGTGAATAACACTGATAATCTCATTATCACAGCCCCTGTCAGTGGATGTAATAATAATATGCAGCAGGAGAACATTTTGTCCTCAAAATTAAAGTGTTAGAAGCAGGAAAAATGGGCAAGCTTAAGGCTTTGAGCAACTTTGACAAGGGCCAAATTGTGATGGCTAGACAACTAGGTCAGAGCATCTCCAAAACTACAGCTCTTGTGGGGAGTTACTGGTCTGCAGTGATCAGTACCTATCAAAAGTGGTACAAGGAAGGAAAACCGGTGAACCCGACAATAGGGTCGGCCAAGGCTCATTCATGCACTTGGAGAGCAAAGGCTGGCCCGTGTGGTCCGATCCAACAGACGAGCTACTGCATCTCAAATTGCTGAAAAAATTAATGTTGGTTCAGATAGAAAGGTGTCAGAACACACAGTGCATCACAGTTTGTTGCTTATGGGGTTGCGTTGCGGCAGACCAGTCTGGGTTCCCATGCTGACCCCAGTCCAATGCTGAAAGTGCCTATAATGGGCATGTGAGCATCAGAACTGAACCACGGAGCAATGGAATAAGGTGGCCTGGTCTGATGAATCATGTTTCCTTTACAGTACATGGATGACTGGGTTCATTGCTTACTTTCGGAACACATGGCACCAGGATGTGCTATGGGAAGAAGGCAAGCCAGCGGAGGGAGTGTGATGCTTTGGGCAATGCTCCGCTAGGAAAACTTGGGTCCTGCCATTCATGTGGATATTACTTTGACACGTACCACCTACCTAGGCATTGTTGCAGACCATGTACACCCTTTCATGGAAACGGTATTCCCTGATGGCATTGGCCTATTTCAGCAGGATTAGGCACCCTGACACGAAGCAAAAATGGTTCAGGAATGGTTTGAGGAACACAACAATGAGTTCAAGATGTTGAATTGGCCTCCAAATTCCCCAGATCTCAATCCAATCAAGCTTCTGTGGGATGTGCTGGACAAACAAGTCAGATCCATGGAGGCTCCACCTCACAACTTACAGGACTTAAAGGATCTGCTGCTAACGTCTTGGTGCCAGATACCACAGCACACCTTCAGAGGTCTAGTGGAGTCCATGCCTCGACAGACCTGGTGTCTGTTCAAGCTCTTTGTCACAACTGCTGTTATAAGAAGGGCTAGATAAAATACATTTTTTGATTAGTTATTGATTGAATATTAAGTAGGTGGTCATAATGTAATGACTGATCGGTGTGTTGATGTGTCATCTAAAAAAATCTATATAATATAAAACTATATATTTAAATTCAGCAGTTCCTGTTATATGGCAGAACGTACAGTTGAGTTAATGTTAAGAACTTTGCTCATGGGCACAATGGCATATTATCCATGTTGTGGATTCTGGTAGTCAAACCGGCAATCTCTAGTTATTGACCTAATGATTTATTCACCAGACTCTGCCATCCCTTTAATTAAAGTAATGTGATGATGTGGTGATGAGCACTT
>JACXGM010013376.1:0-23080 GCA_016801145.1 Umbra pygmaea | reverse complement strand
GCATGGTCACTCAGCTTTACTGACTAAAGTACTGGGGATGGAGGCTTGCATGGTCACTGAGCTTTATCGACCGGCCTCCATTTGTACGGCATGTTCAGCTTCCTGTATGTGGGAGATCTTTCTGTAGTTACTTCCTCATTTCCTTGCTCCTGATGGTATTTGGCTAAACAGAGAAGTCCCAGCGGCTTACAGAGAAGTGAATGTGCAGGAGGTAGAACATGCTTTGTTTCCAGGCAGATTTGCAGTGAAACGCCCCCCCAAACTACTCAGCGCTGAACAAACTACACAAAGCAGATTACATTTTTTCTCCTTGCATTTATTTGGGTGGATTCATGAATAGACAGGGCGCCCTGTTTTACAACGGAAGAGAACAGGCAAACGGAAATACAGAAAAGATAAAACCGAATCTATCTGCTCTTATCGTTGTCTGTCCATCCTTCCATCCTTGTCACACACACTGTCTGTCTACAGTTGCAACTCTGTCCATGTCTATAAAATCAGCAGGAAGACTTCAGTGCCTTGAGACACTGTTCATGTTCGGCTCTCTGTGTAGAGTACATAATTACACTATAATAATAATAACAACTAAAATCCACAGGGAACAGCTTGGGCAGATTAAATTGTTTATTTGGGTGGGGCAGGGGCTAAGCCCACACCAAAAAGCTCACGTTTTCTAAATTAAAGCTGAATTAGCAGTTACCTAATCCTACAAAATCTTCATGGGAAAACTATCAACACACAAGTCAAGTGCAGGTTACAGTATACTGAGGTCTCACAAGAGGATCAAACAACAGTTCTAGATTTTGTAACTAAAGCCAGCACTGCTATGCATACTGTATAAACAGTCAATAATGTCTGACTGGATTAAATTTCTACTCCTATCGAATGACGACCCTACACAGAGCATATATGTTTTATGCAACCGCAAGAAGCACACAGAGTTTTATTCTAAACAATCTTGGATAACGCAGAAATACGTTTTACATAATTAGATTACATTCTGGGTCCATATGTATAATGAGGAAACAAATGGAAATAGGAAAAAAAACAATCGCTCCACCCCACTGTCTATGAATGAAAGTCTAAAACAAATGCTAACATTTGCAAAATGTTGATAACGCTGCTCCCAAAGTAATGCTACAAACAGATCTACGGTAGTGTGTCATTTAGTTGACAAAGTCCGTTGACCGGTGTTCACTCAGTTCATGTTAGTTGTGTACAATGAGCTGATACTTGCATCCGGAAAGTATTCACAGCGCTTCACTTTTTTCACAGTGAATACATTCTGGATGCACTGTTTCTAAAAAGACAGCATATCACAGCCTGTCGAAGGAGGGCGGGCCAACTGATTTTACACACCCCACCTCCTGACGAGCATGGACAGGTGAGCCTACCTCAGGATGGGAATTAAACAGCGTGGGCTGTCTGGGCATGTAGAGACAAGCCTTGTGTGGATGATAGTCTCCAGAAAAGCAGCTAGAAAGTAAGTCCAGAAGCTCAGAATGAGAGCGGCGGACTATCATTACTCAGTACGGGGTGTCAGGGAAGATGTGAGGTCTATCATTCAGACGCAGGCAGAGACGTAATTAGAATTCAGGTAGAGGCACCTTCTGGGTCACCGCCCGTGGCAGCAGAAGCCTGGGAAGTCTCTCTCTCCCAGGTTACCTAGCCTCCATCCATCATAAATACGGGTCAAATTGGGACACGTCCCCAGAGACCTCATTGGCCAGCCTAACAGCTTTGTCTTCAGAGATCACTCACAGCCGAGCAGCCAGTGTAATGGAGTCCATTCCTCCGGCGGACAGCCCAGCGCTCGTTCGTTTTGTCACTGCCACTCAGAACAGGAGCCCCTGGTCGGCCCGTGGACCGTCTCTGTGGCTGGAGCATGCTCACCTGTCAGTCCTTCAGACACAAGTGTTGATAAGTGGTTAGGAGACCGTCTGACCACAATCAAGAGCTTCCCACGGAGATGGACACAGACCTTTTTTGATAGTGAAAGGGCGTACTGTCATTTGGCATCCACCACAAAGTAATACCATCGCATTGAAGTATCGGCCAGCCTACGGTTGTCAGTTCTGCGCGAGGCATACTTTCTGGGGCAGCTTAAAAAAAAACCACCACACCACACTGTCGTTTTAGGAGAGAGCAAATTCAATGGGTTTAAACGGTAAGATACCAAGTCTCAGCCAACACCAAGGCACTCTGTTCTGTGGGGGTCCATGTGGCGTAGCGGGCTAAGGTGCTGCCTGGCAGAACAGCTACGTCATGATAACCAGAGGTTCGATCCTACTATAACTTCTGACTTTGCCTGGAATTGCAGCACGAGGCAACGCAAATTCAATACTGCTTTCAATACTGACCCGTTTTTATTACCTCAAACATTTAATTAACAAAAAACGGGTCAGTCGGGTAGAGTCGGTAAATACATAATTGCAAACATGTATCCGAGACGTTGCAATTATGACAGACCCGACCCAGAGCAGAGTAAAAAACATAAATATTGGTCCCACACCCGTTTGGTTACCGGGTCAAACATCGGATTTTTGGGTCTGGTGGATCCGTGAAGACGTCTAGTATGAATTCTATGGTCAGTAAAATATCCCATAGCCATTAGCAGTGATGTCTTGTTTCTCCCATCAGCATGGCCACCTAGGTGTCCCTATTCCAACTGGCTGAGCTGCACTGAATAAGCCTGTAGGCTATGAATATGCCCCACAGTATCCGTGAGTTCCTGCTTTGTTCTGCTCAAGACCTCAGGGTCTTCTGTGTCCTAATTGGCGGAGGGAGAATGTTGCCAAGAACACTTCAATGGCTGCCTACTTCAGGCAGTATTTTAGCATTGAGTGAGGAAAGGTCATGGGCGTCCCTACTGTTGTGTTACCAGGACAGTGCTTAACAATTACCTGCAGGGGAGATGCTTCACAAGCTCAGGATAATCACACGCGTCCTTGTGCAGAGACGTTGGCTCCATGTTCGGAAGAAAAGCTCCACTCCCCGAAACTACCCCACACCCCGAAACTACCCCACTCCCCGAAACTACCCCACTCCCCGAAACTACCCCACTCCCCGAAACTACCCCACTCCCCGAAACTACCCCACTCCCCGAAACTACCCCACTCCCCGAAACAACTCCCCGAATCATCTCCAATCCCCGAATCATCTCCAATCCCCGAATCATCTCCAATCCCCGAATCATCTCCACTCCCAGAATCA
This sequence comes from Umbra pygmaea, assembly GCA_016801145.1. Lineage (NCBI taxonomy): Eukaryota > Metazoa > Chordata > Actinopteri > Esociformes > Umbridae > Umbra > Umbra pygmaea. Next base: position 19,867 of record JACXGM010013376.1, on the reverse strand, counting down.
TCTCCACTCCCCGAATCATCTCCAATTCCCGAATCATCTCCACTCCCAGAATCATCTCCACTCCCAGAATCATCTCCACTCCCAGAATCATCTCCACTCCCAGAATCATCTCCACTCCCAGAATCATCTCCACTCCCAGAATCATCTCCACTCCCAGAATCATCTCCACTCCCAGAATCATCTCCACTCCCAGAATCATCTCCAATCCCAGAATCATCTCCAATCCCAGAATCATCTCCAATCCCAGAATCATCTCTAATCCCAGCTACAATTGTCCCCTACTGATGAAATCAGAAAATGGAGCGGTCTGTCTGTTTGTGTATTTGTTCGTTCTAGTGTGTCACAACCAATGACTCTGTCTCTAATGTACTATGCATTTTTCCCTCAATCTTTGGTAAATTGTGTATTACTGTGCTTTCATAGTTCTTTTCTGGTAATTGTGCCACAGCTCAAATGTAGAGTTGGAGTCTCTGAATCCGAAAGTTGCGAGATTACGCTCCCATTGGGGCAATAGCTATATATTATGGACATGTCTAAACAATGTTTTATTGTATTCATTATTGCAGCTTTGTATTGTATTTTTGTACTCATATACTCATATAACCTAGCCTAAAAAAGAAAATACAATTGAAGTGAGGATTTCATTTAAGGCATGATGTAAAGAAGTATACAGTAGAACAATTTGGTGCTTCACGCCTTAGGGAAGAAATCGTTGTTTAATCCTGCAAGTCTCTCGTCTTCTGTTTGAGTGGATTTCACAGCTGCTAGATTGTTTTATAGAAGCAGCCACCCGACCAAGAGGAGTTAACACCAAGCACCCAAGTCCTGTCCTGACAGCTCCAATGAAGGAAGGAGGAGATTAGTTCTAAAAATACCACCATTCCACCACTGAAGAAAAGCTGCAGCATCCTCCATACACAACACTAAAGGGACTTACAATACAACCTTTCGCAGAAGAGAAATTCAGTGCCTACGCAAAAAAAACGCTAAAAGAAATTAATGTTTTTTGGCCACAGTCTAGAAGAATAAATGTACGAGGCCGGTGTGACTACACCACACAAAGTTGTTCAATGTCACATGAAGGTCTGATGTTGTACACTCAGCAAGACGTGTAAAAACGATACGTAAAAGTGGAGGCATACTGCGTCCGTCAAAGACCTCCCATGTGCATTATGAGTGAGGAGGTTGCTACCCACATCTCCTCCAGAGCTCCAGCAGGGTAAACAGCCCCTACATTCCCCTGGTCAGCCTGGACATGAGCTCTTAAAACCCAGCCACCTGTGCCACTGTGGGTGGTGCACATCCAGCCCAGGGGAAGGCTGTTGGCATACGTCTGCTAGACACCAAACGCACCGAGAACATGAAAGGCCCAAACTGCTGAATCACATGCTTCAAATGGAATGTCTGTCTGTGCGTCTCAGGGATTTATCGAAGCCAAAGCCGGTGGAGGCGGTAAGCGGTTGATGATGAACAAGGCTAATCCTTGCTTTGTTGTGGGAAGTAAGTCATTACACATTTAAATCAAGGGCGTCTCGGCTCATTACTAGGCCTGCATTTCGGTTAGAGGCCTTTGGTGTGTCGGGAGATCAGAGGGGCTGTGGATGTTCCACGTGGAACTCACCTGCAGACCAGTGTGGCGATGATGACGCACCAAGCCGTGCAGCAGCAGTCAGCGTTGGGCTGCTCATCGGTCTTCTTCCGCCGGCAGCACAACCAGAAGGAGTAGAAAATCAGGAAGAGAAGGTCCAGAGCCAGGCAGGCTACAGCCACGGCCCCGATGATCAGGATGGACTGAGGGCGAAGAGAAGACACTCGTCATCTGACAGGCCTAATGGATCATATTATATGTCAGTCATTTAGCAGAGAAGAAACTTAGGGTAAAATGCCATGCTCAAGCACAAAACAACATTTGGTACAGTTGGGAATTGAACTGGCAAACTTTGAACTACAAGTCTGTTGAGATGGAGTGCTAAATGAGAAAAACATCCTGCAGCCAATTTGGTGTCCAGGAATAAGTTTGTCTATTGTTTTCCCAAACATGATGTAGATCACTAACAGCTTAGTATTTGACATGTTTTATTGATAGAACTTCCATACACTACAATTACATATTATTCAGAATATCATTGATGTAATTATGTATCTCTTGCTGAATAAAATCTCAGCAATTATTTTTGTGTATTTATATTTATTTTGAAATGAATCCATGTTTGAATTATGCTGACAATTCATGATGGGACAGCAAATGAAAAGCGATGTTGACAATTTTCAGAACATTTTACAACATGGAATGTAACAGCTCAGCAATGTTTACTGTAAAATAAACCACTTCCTCATTTAAGATCTTCCTATTTAACAAATATAGCCTGACCAATCACGAGAAGAGCCACATGTTGATGAGAAGGTCCTCCAGATTACTAGCCACACCCTATAACTCTTCATGGCACGAGAACACCAGATCAGAGTTAACTGCAGGGTCCTCAAGGAATATGGATGAGCGCAGCCTAATTATCAACACCCCATTATGAACCCCCTCAAACAGCTATTCTAAGCAAATACAGGCCTATCGAACTGAAGTAGGAAAAAACTAGGCAGAATGCTGTCTTCACAGAACATTGTCACCATGTCTGTTCCCTGGGTTCATTTTGAAGTGTCATTTATGGCCACTTGACCTCCATGCTTAGAGATCACGTTAACGCAGGCTAACGTTATATAACCAGGCAATTGATTAAGTACCAGTTCTAAGATGCAGAAAGACCTGGGAGCAGTTATAATAAAGGGGGTGCTGCAGCACCCTCAGCACCCCCCTTCCCGCGCACTTTTGTGGCATAACCTGAAAAACCATGTGAGAGACGCAGACTCAGTCTCAATATTGAAGTCTATGCTGAAAACACATCTCTTCAGTATGTTCTATTATTCAGTGTAGTCTGGCAGAGGGGGCAAAATCTGAACGACGCCACTGTTCGACACACCACCCATGCTGGATTTGCCTGGTAGGCTCCCCTATCTCCACTGGGATATCCTCGGACCAGCGCCACTCAGGGCCGAGTCACTGGCCTGCTCATGTTGCCCCACACTTGTGGGATGGGAGAACACTGTGTGGACTCTTTCAGGGTGGTTGTGTTCTGTCGGTTTCCCTTTGGCGTTGTGGTCTTGGCAATGTGGGCAGGAATCATGCCTGTTTGCTCCTGCCTGAGGTGTTCCTTCTGCAGGATCAGGTCTCCAGATTCCCCATTCTCAGCCCCAGATGTTATGCTGCAATAGTTTATATTCCAGGGGACTAGGGTGATTCTGTCGTTAAGCAGTCCCCACTTAAGTTACATTGGTTTATATGACAGGAGACGAGAGACAGTTTACAATTATTGTTGGGGTCAGAGTTGTATCAAGGTATTAGACCTAAGGTACGCCCATTCTAAATGTTTCAAATGTCATGTTGATCCTAGGAGGACCCAAACCCTTGGAACATGCTTTAGGACTATGTGACTTGACAACACCTTCCTGTCTCTGTCCTATGCCCCTCAGATTCCCCACCCAGTACAGCCAGAAGAGGCTTGGCCTTTCCGTTGTGTCTGGCCTCTCTCTAGGTTTCTTCCTAGGTTCCCCTACTAGGGAGTTTTTTCTAGCCACTGTGCATCAGTTGTTGTTACTTGCTCTTGGCACTTTGTGATGACTGCTGTTGTGAAAAGGGCTTTATAAAATAAATGTGATTGGATGCAGCAGCCTACATTCTGACCACGGACATCTTCCTCTTATTATACAGTTTGACCCCACGTTAATCTGTATCGCTTCCCCCAAACCAGTTTCTGTATAACCCTTTACAGGAGGGGTGTCCAAACCCTTCCATGGAGGGCCTAGTGTATGCTGGCTTTTAGTCTTTCCCTTCAATTAGAGCCAAATTAGGACCTAGACTGCCAGGTGAGGGGAGATCCTAACCAATTAGTGAGCTACTCCATCAGGCTTGTACAAGGTAAAAGTGAAAACCTGCATACACTAGGCCCTCCATGGAAGGGTTTGGTCAACCCTGCTTAACTGCTGCTGTACACTCATATGTCTTAAACAGTTTCCAAAATGCATGACAGTCCTGCTCCTTTAGGCAAACTCAAAATAAGGATCTGATTTCAGATGCTGCTTAGGCTCTAAGTTCTGCTCTGTGTGGACAGTAAAAAGCAGCTAAAGAACTAAGTCTTCTGCCTAGAATAAAGGGAGATAAAGGCTCTTTTGACATAATGCAAAACGGTCTTCGAGAATTTAACGTGTTTTGAGAAGACTCTTGTGCAAAATTACATTGTAAAATAAACTCCATCTTAAGTGCACACCAAACCAATACGATGCTTCGCAGACTATAAGCAAAGGATATGTGACCAAATATTGAAAATTCTTACTTTATTCTACATTATGTTAAACCGTCCAATGTTTTTGGTGCCAGAAAATGTGGGGACCATGTGCAAAATGTGCTTCATTTTTGAACGGTTCATCCGATATGTATGAATATACCCTCAAATTAAAGCTGACAGTCAGCACTTCAACCTCATTGTCTAAGTATCCTTTCAACCTCAAAGTGCCAGAGTACAGAACCAAAATAACAAAAATTATCACAGTCCACCGAATTATGGTGCTTACTGTTTATTTCTCGTCCTTCTAGCATTAACTTCTCTGATAAAGTCAATTTGGTTAAATATTGTGCAACATGCCTCTGTTAAAAGAACAACATTGCCTGTATTTTACTGCTTCAACCTGTAAATCCTGGACAGGAAAATTGGCTGGATCAAAATCTGTGTAATTACAGTGAAGTGCCAGCCTGAATTTCCCAACAGGAATATAAAAAAAAAAGGTCCTCCTTTGACCGTATGGATTTTCTCTTACGTGTGCTGCAGATGGATGTACGAATGACGCTGGTGGGGTATCATACTCCATCTATATATTAAGCTTTTCATTGTTATTCAGTGTCCTATTTAACTTTTACTCGTAGTTTCTCTCTGTCTCACTTGCTCGCTCTATGATGTGAGTACATTTACCCTAAGGCATGGAAGGCTAAGCAGATAGGTCGGTTTTCACATCAAAGCTCTATATTGTAATTTTTGATCCCAAACCATATTACATTTCTCTAAAAGCATTGGCAGGACTGCACTTGCCACTAGTGGGTTAACATTGTTATTGAACCCACAATCTTATTTTAATCCACATTACATCTTGGCAACAAGAACTTTAGGAACGTCTTTGTGTTCCATTTCTGCTTTTCATTTCCCCTTCACTCTGTCTTTTACTTTCAAACCAGTTGGAATTTACCAGAGATCCAAACCTTTAGAATGTTTTGAGATGTAAAGATAGGGACACATGAGCTTACATTTACATTTTATTCCTTTACTATTCTCTATTATCCATATTTACTTACAGGTAGTGTATTCATTTTAAAATAGCTATGTGAAACAACATGGTATTAATGGTATGTACACCTTAGTCAATGGAGCCCACCCCTGGGTTCTTGGTGACCTCTGATTAAAGCTCTCTATTGAGGCAGATCCCCTACCTGGAGAAATGATAGCTCACCATCAATGAAAGTACTTAGCTGATCTGCATCTACAGGGCAGGCACCTTGTCACCTTCTGCCTTCATCCAGTACCAGGCCTTGATCGATAGATATCAGGTGTTTTTAAAACCTTGAATCAACAGGCCTAGGCTATGGAAAATTTAAGAGAGATAATAGATGTCTTAAATATTTCAGTAGACAGAACTGTGAAATTAGAAAGCCATCAGAGTCAGCCTTACGCATTTGGCCTTAGCTGAGTTTTGGTTGGTTCACCTTGCAGCATAACATTTTAAGGGCTCTACACTTAGTGTTTTAGTTAAATTTTCTGCGATTCTAAACATTTTGCCATGGGGCTTAGAGAGGTTTCAGGTCTGTCAAACATGTTTAGGCAATTATAAAAAACAATTGCAATTTTAATATAATGTACTGGTTTAAAATCTACTGTTCCATATTCTGTTTGGAATAGGCAATTTCTTTAAAGCACAGAAGAACTAAAAACTGACCAACAGCATAGGTCAACATTTGGTCATCGGATTTAGATACCGTAAGCTAATGATTTTCTCATTTGTAACTCATGTGGATAGTTATCTTCAAAGTCCACCTCAATAACACTTTCAATAACATTGTTACGTTACTGATGTGTTTAAACTCTACAACAATGCAAGGCCTAGTAGCAGCACTTGATTGTCGGACATTGGCTAATAAAGATTTCCAGGCCTTCCCAGGACAGCAATGTGAGAATTTTGCTTTTATCAGGTCTTCTGTTTAGAAGATTAATTTTAGGTCGTATTACCATGTCTCATTACCATAATCTAAACGAGAAGCATGTCATTTTGAGCATCTTCGGTCTAAGGCATAATCATGTTACGCAACCAATTTAAATGGGCCTGGTAAATGAGTCTTATATCCTGCAAAATAAATTGCTTCCGGTGAAATGTAAGGCAGGCACCATATTGACCAGAAAAGGTTCTACTGATGAAGTTTAAATGCTAGAACATCCTGTACACAGATGTTCAAACCCTAACCCAGCTTCTGATCCGTCATTGAGTTGAATGTCTGCCTAGTCTTCCAGTGAAGTCTTTCGCTCATTTCTGGTTATAGTTTCTTCAACTTCCATTGTCAAGAATAAAGAAAGTCATCCTTTTCTGCCATGACTCAAAATAGCTGTTTTGTTCAGTTAACCTGGACTTAAATAAGAAACAGTGCTATGAAAAGGCAACAGACCCAACACAGACATCATGAATGGTTGTTAAAAAGGCAGGCCACGATTAACCTGGCAATGAACCAATCACGACCCGGTGTCCTTTAAATACATCACCGGTGCCTACTGGGTGTGGATAATGTGATAAACAGAGGGATGTGGACGCATGGGACCCTGACACAGCTATTAAGAAGTTTGTTTGCAGTGGTATTGTGTGCTTCAATAAAACATGTCTTCTTATTGTAATACTTTCTTTAGAGCTTTTTGTTTTAAGTTACAGATTTGCAACGTGTCAGTTCAAGGCCTGGTTTCCCAAGGGCTGTTCTTTTTGCTCTAAACGCCCAAGGAAACAAATGCTAAAAGAGTCCACTGTCCAGCTTAATGTAACGGTATATACCTCCATATACCTCCATATACCTCCATATACCTCCATATACTATGAACAGTGCAGGATTTACAAAAATATATTTTTTTGGGGGTGCAAGAGAACGTGTAAAGGCCAATATCCAAGCTTGTCAAACTTGTTGCATGCGTTTACTATTTTCGAATTGTGGTTCGCTTTACCGTTGGTATGGTACAACCAGAAGTTCAGAGAGATACACTAACAGACATGAAATCTAACTTGTTAAAGTACAGTTTCACCATTGAACAAGCGAGATGTTTGATTATCTGCTCAGTGCTATATTAAAGACATTTCACACCCATTTGTTTCAGAGGATGTTAGCCTTCAGTGTTAGTCATTTAGCAGACACTCTTATCCAGAATGACTTAAGAGTAATAAAGGGACATCCCCTTAGTGCAACATGGGGTTAAGTGCTTTGCCAAAGGAGACAACATTTGGCACAGCCGGGAATTGAACCGGCAACCTTCCAACTACACATCTAATTCCCTAACCACTGAACGATTTGATGCTCGAAATCTGAGGGTGAACAATGTGTCTTGCAATAGAGATATGATAAAATCAAATAATGATGGCACTATAACCAAATGATTAAATAGAAAACTTGCAAGGTGCCAGTCACCTAACTTAACATACAATCTCAAAATTCATTGCAACAATCCCTCTTCCCACAAGGAATAAATTCCTGACAGTGAAAGATTTTGTTAATTATTATCATTGAAGAAAAAATATTTTCAAACATTCTATTTCTAATAGTTATTTACATTCAGCCAAATACATGTTTATTTTTAAATATTTATCACAAATGTGGGTCATGACCAACCCCCAGGATCACTGGTCAAAATCTAAAATATGAGATATTTTTCCAACCTCTGAACACAGTGCTCTTCCCTGGTTCTAACTTCTGACACATGAGAGTCCTGTCTGACCAACCCTGCTGCAGCTCCACTCTCAGCAGTCACAGGAACAACAACAGAGCCGCTCAACAACAGACTGGCTGCCTCTTCTTTCCCCTCACAAACCTTGGCTCTGGACCACAAATCACTTCTCTCCTTTCTCAAATGTTCTAGTCCAGTTCCCCCAACCCTGCCTATTTGGCAACTCCGCAATCTGGCAGTTTCTCAATCTGATTACCTGGTTAAATAAAAAATGAAACAATTGAACTTACAGGGGCTGAAATAAAAAAATGAACTTACAGGGGCCCGATTTTATATATTACTGCTATCGTCCCGTAAACGCACCAAAGTCTGTTTCGAACAATCCCAGACATATGTTATCGTACCCGGGACGCCGTGCATTTCGATCCCTGGACTTATCGACCCCAAATCCCGGTTAGTGCTATTCCAAATTTGAAACACTGACTATCATGACGTAGGCGGTCCAGCAATGCAGTGATAACACCACAAGGATCCGCAATTATTTTTTTTAACAAACAAACATTTTTATGCAGAACGTTGATATCAATATTAAGGCTCCATTAGAATAAATAATAAACACCATTAGAAATAAATAGGTCAGAGTTTTGAAGTGGGGCCAGAGTTTGGTGTAACGGTCTAAACTCCTGACTCTGGAGCACACGGCCCCTACTGTAGGGGGTTTGGACCTAAACTTCCTATTGTTCTGCCAATAAAATAGTAACATTTTTGACTGCTAGAGGAATGCCTCAGCTTACATTTAGCCTGTCGGCCTGACTTAGCAAAGAAGAAATTAGCAAATTAAACAAATCTATGCAAAATAGGCCTACTCATGGCGAGAAACCATAGCTTGTCTTAAACCTGTCAAAAGAATAAATTATCACTTGATTTGAAATCTACTTCAAGACAAATTTAAAGACTGAGCTAGCACTATCTGTTAGAAAGAGAAATGGGGCAAAGTTCATTGGCAAGCACATCAACGACTGTGTACTTTACAAGCGTTGAGCTAAACCCCTAATGAAATGTGCTGACAATTCCCATTAATTCTGACCTGTGAACAAGTGCCATGCTGCAGAATCCAGAAGGACGGTTCCCCCCTCCCCCATTCTCAGCTGTGATACTGGCCCTGGTATGCTACACTCAGTGTGGGTTTTAACATGCATGCATTGGGGGGAGGAAACAGCATATTTAGAATAAAAAAAGGGACACAGATGGAAACAAAGTGGGTGAAGGGGGTTCTAAGTGCTGTGAGCGTGGGCAAGCAAGCGTGAACAGGACTGGACACAAGTTGGGGAAAGCAGCACTGTTATTGTGTACCAAGTAACATGGCAGTGCCGTGGAGTCAATCCTCAAATCAGAGTGCAGTCATTTGGCCAAACAAGAAAGGGCGATGACCAGAGTTAGGGGGTGGAGTTGAGTAGAGCTCGAGGAGGCAGGTCTGCCTTGTTTGACCCCAACCCAGGACAGTGTGGAGCTAATTTTCATTGTTGTGTACTTACATTATCCTAAAATTTTCCACCAACTATCAAACCCAGAGAAATTTGAAATATAATTCGAAGACACAGGACATTTCCTTTTGTCTTCCGTCAATGGCGTCACATAACCTTTGACTCCAATAGTTGCTCTAAGTTCCAGGGAACAGCCAAATATAACGTGAATACAGTTATAACATTTTTAACAATACATTACTTTGTCAGTGAACATTTTTTTCTGCCGGAGACGCTAGATTGGAAGGTTGTCATTGACGATGATAACAAACCCATGATCCCACGCTACTTCCCGACGTCATCCAAGTACATCTTTCGCTGTTGTTTTAATTGAGAGACCCTTAATGGGCAAAAACTACATATTGTACGTTTAAGCAAAAACGAGGATAAATTACATAAAACAAAATAACAAAATAGTGAATATTTTATAAGATTTGAACACTACAGACATTAGGGAGGAACCATCAGCACGATGACAGCAGTCAAGCGGGAGGTAGGCCAACAGTATTTACGAGTCAAGTCATGTTTGTTTTTAAGGAGATAAAAAAATACTGCGAAGAAAGAGGGTGTGGGATTTCAGGTAACCCTGAGTAACCCTGAGTTCCAAGGACTGCCAGAAATGTCAACAGCAACTGTTTTTTTTTTCTTTTACCAGTAGTTCTAAAAGAAGCATCTAAGAGACAAATGGAGCCTCTTCAGGTGCACACTAAAAATGTATCCAGGGGATTTAAATATTACACTGTCAACAATTTTTGAATGATTGTTATTTAAAGACAACTTACACTTACTCCAGAAATTCTGTTGAATAAGTCAGCCTGCATACACTGAAAGATGTTAATTGACATTTTAACGTTTCCTGCTTCGTCGCCGGCCATGTACTCACTGAGCCAAGCTATTTAGTGATATCATTTTAAAGTAATAGGAAGACAATGTCATGCAACATCTCTAAACCTAAATCCAACATCTATGTGAACACAACCCAAAAGTTTTCTTATAAAATCTCATTTTGGAGATGTGTAAATTATGTTGTTGAAATATCAGTTTTAGGACAGAAATCACACCAGTCCAGGAGCTATTTCTCACAGTGCAACAGGAAAGAATTATGGGTATCATCACAGAACACATTTAATCTAACAACAACCTGTTCAATCTAATAGCACATTGTAAGCGCTACCGGAGCATCAACTTCAAACCAATAGGCTAAAGGAATGTTTCTACCCACAAGCCATAAGGCTAACCATGTATAGCTTCTATTCATTTTTCACTGCTGCTAATTCCTTACCAGTGCCATTCACGTATACAACCCACTACTAAATAGCTGAACTGACAAATACCCATGTGCAGATGCTTTAGTATCCTGCTGCTAAATCTAATATCCCTGTGTTTATTCAAAAACCTTTCACTGCTGCTAATCCAGTACATTTGTCATATGTATATTGTGCTATAGTGTTGTATTATATTACTTTTGGTTCTTTACTGTACTAGGTTTGCTTTGATAGGGAAGAAATTTGGAACCAAGTATTTCACTGTTATAGAAAACGTAACTGGCAAAAGTGATTCCGAGAACGAATTTAAGGAACTGACTCCCATCAATGTTGCAAACACACTATTTCCCAATGAATCACAATTCATAAGGTAACTATGTTACAAGTAGGGCAGCACCATTAATCAAATTTTAATCACGATTTTGGCTTCCAATGACTCAAAGACCCCCAACGCACTTGAGCATCAAGCAAGATTACCCCGCGAACCGTACATGCTAGCAACTAAATTGGTACCGTTGGAAAAGAGAAGATCAGACAAAAAGAATGAGTGGGGGATCATCTCTGTGGGTTAAACAGAGACGGAGCTAGGGCGTCTCAAAGTCGGTCATGTTTTTTAGACAGTAGTTTTTCTTTCTTAACACAGACAGGAAGTAGGAAGCAAAAATGACAAAATAACAACTCTGATGATGTAGAACATCATCCTGCACCAAAAACACCCAAAAAAAAATTGGAAGTGAAAAATGAATGGGATTTCAAAAACATGGGATTATAGTAAGTAATGGATGCAGCATTTTGATGTTGACTTGTTTGTATGGCCCCCAATCTTTGCACACTGGTCCAGGAGCCCTGGGGGCTTGACAATATGCATTGAAAAGCCTTATTCATCATGGTTTACATGCTTTTACATATAAAAAACAATGAAATATACATATGTTCTTTAGTTTTTTATTATTATTCTTTAAGGAGATGTACTGAATTTTGATGAATAAGAGGAACCATTTTATTTTGATGCACACTTTTGTACATTAGCAGGAATGTAGCACAATATGGATGTGAAGCAGTTATAATTAACCTATGTGACAATAACTTTTGTTTTGGTTAAAATCAACAAATAATCGTGATAATTAATTGTGATCTCAATATTGATCATAATAACCGTGATTATAATTTTATGAATACTTCTAAATGCATGCCTAAAATGTTTGCAGTTATTGGACAATCTGCATTGTTATTGTTTTACAAAGTTAATGTATTCTCACAATAGCACTACCTACATATTCACGCTGTCATCATGTCTCCATTTTACATCTGGGAAAGGTCTATGAATGTATGAATTATGCCAAGAGAAAATATTTTAATAGGGTGCTAGTTTATATTGGTGTTTAGTGTGCCATCCAACCACATGTTGCCCGAGCTGCCGATTCTTTTCGCACTGTTCACCCAACATGGAAGCCTTTAGTCGGATCATGCACAGGATGATTACGTTCACCGACTATACTTCCGCAATTGAATTCACAGGGACCCTATCTGAACACAAGGAGTCGCTGGAGGGCAACGTGGCAGGATAAATAATCTGAACAATCTAACCCAAATACCGGGCAGCGCTATGCCAATTTTGCGCCCCCCCGAACATTGCACTAAAGTACATAGAAAATCTACTTTGTGTTTCACCACAAAGGGGCAGGCATTCTAAGACAGGAAGAGAAGAGACGGGTCTATGTGGCACTGAATGACATTTTACAATCTTTAGTGTCTTTATGAATGTAACCAACTCACCAAAACAGCTTTTGAATCTCTTTCTCCATGTGGACATATCTTATAGTAGGCAACTATGGCCTACACTTATTTGGATTGGTGAGTTTGCCTATTTATGGCCCTAGGGGTAGCCTATCTGTAGATGAGTCCATGTACACAAGATTTAAGGAAATAATTTACTGTGCAAAGCATGCAAGTATTTCAATCAAAATATTCATTGGCAATGACAGTAAATGTAGAATTCACTCTAGATGTTTTAAATCAAATTAATCTGACTTCACAGTAATATAAAGATAATGGCATGTAAATGTCCTAATTTGGCAAATTATACATATTGCTTAGATGCAACCGGCTCATTGTCCACAGCTTCCTTTGCTGAACAATATCAAGAAATAACTTTGAAGATTAAGATTGGTGTAGTCAGACTTTTTACCGGGACGTCATCTGTGGGGGCATCCTGAGATGTGTATCCTGAATTAAATGTTTACTCAGCAGGCCAAGCCCTGTATTACATCTGATAACTGACAGGTCATCTTGGGCCTGGAAGCTGTGAATGAGCCGCTCTGGCAATCTCCCTTTGCCATGGGCCAGTCACACCCGGTGCGCTACACTTTGAGCCTGTTGTGACAACTCTGTTGTCACGATAACCACAACAGCTGACAGGGAAAAGAAGGCCATCTGTTTATCTTGTGGCCTCCTTCATAATACATTAGCTACATTTAGAGGCACACTAATATTTCCTTATTAATTGTAGTGGTGCTCAAATATTCAGTTTTTTAGATGAGTTATAGCATCTCAGCATAAGCCAAATTACTGCTATCTGGGTTAAGAGAAACCTGAATAAGATACCAGCGATACACAGATCTATTATGTTCAGTAGTGTCACCAGACCCAGGCTTTTGGGCTACAGTTAAGGTTTTTTGGTCAGCCACAAAAAATTGCCTGTATTGGATTAGGCTACAGTTAGAAACAGTTCATCTTACGTACACAAACATGTTAATCAAAACATAGTCACTGTTCAGTACCATGCCAGTAGCAAACAATGTCTAAACCTATTATTATATTACCATTCCAGGGGAATGTCTAGTACCATGCCAAGCCTAAGTACTGAGAGACCATAGTTAATAAATATTGTGGTTTCTTGAAAAGTTTGACTGCCAGTACCTTGAACCAATTCTTTCTGTTCACCTCCCTACAATCAACGGTAACTTTCATCCCAGAATGAAGGATAAAAAAAAGAACAGCAAAGACTTGAAAACACCTTCGTTTAACAAAGATTATCTGACGTTCTTTACTAGTGATTCACGGGGCACAATTCAAGATCTATTTACCTGTTGATATGAAGAGTCGTCGGGACGAAAATCACTGCTCGTTTGTTCGAATTGAAGGTTGAAATGAGGGAGTCGGTGCAGCACGTTGACCCACCATGGTGGTGAGTAGTTGACAACCGCTGCCATGGTTTTAGGGCTGTTAAACTGTGGTCGGTCAAATAGAAAAGAATGGGCTTCACACGCGTCATAAAGGTCTTGTTAGTAAGCCGTCCAGCAAACTCAGATACCCCATAGATCGGCAGTCCAACGCCCTGTGTCCAAACAAAGGTTACCTATATAATGCTCTAAATGGCCAAATGTCTTCTCGTATCGTTAAACTGTAGAAAAGACGTAAGAATAATAAGTCTACCAGTCAGCTAGTCTCAACCGCATTACCATGTAGATGCCATGTAGTTGATGGTCTAGTTACTCTACCTCTCTGTGTGGCTACTGTGCATGAATGACGTAACGTTATTTGCCAATTCAATTGTTTGGTGAGAACTTCCCGATGCAGCCGTCTAGACAACCCTTACTGTTGAGCAATGCAATCCCATTCAAATGCATACTGTAGCTACCCAGAAAAAAAATAATGCACAGCTAGAACGTGCTTTTTCCTCAACCATTTGTACTTAACATTGCTATTTATTTCTACTATCAGTCTAGCCAGAGGAGTGTCGTGTTCCAATGCATCAAGGTAGCATCAAGCTAGCTAGCTAGTTGGCTGGATAAATGGCTAGCTTGGCGGAAATCCGTGATTCTCGTTTGATCCAGTTGCATTTGCGGCTTCTTTGTCTATGACTTCTCCGTTTTCTTTCAATTTCCTAAGTCCATTGATGGCTAAGTCAAGTAGTGTTTTCTTAAGTTCGTCAAACAAGTCGTCCCTTCCTGTTGATGCCCAACAGATAGGTATATCCAGAGGGTTCAAAGGACACCGATGCAGCCACTAGCTACAATAACATCAAATGCAGTCCTGCAGCTGCAGTCCTACAAGAACCTAGCACCACAGAGGTTTATCAGAGAATCGCGATAATTGTTTGTGTTTACCGACCCCTGGTGGTGAGCTTGTGAAGCTACACGAGTCACGCAATATTCAGACAGTAAAGAGTAGAACCCAGATCAAAATAATGTCCTACTTACGAAATGTTTTCTTAAGCTGTAGAAATGTCCTACACTTCCAAATCTGTTTTTTTAAATGCTCGAAAATCACTGCTTGTTTGTTCGAATTGAAGGTTGAAATGAGGGAGTCGGTGCAGCATATTGACCCACCATGGTGGTGAGTAGTTGACAACCGCTGCCATGGTTTTTAACTGTACACAACTGTTTTCTGCTCTACTACTGGAAAGAAATCTTCAACGCTTGGAAAGAAATCTTCAAAAAAAGTCTAGAAGCATTTACTACTTCTAAAGGGTTCTCTGACGAAAGTACAGACCAAGTGCAAGAAAGGATAGTAAAATCAGACAGTGACTCAGGCTTAGGCGGATCAAGAAACAAAAGTTGTTGTAATTTGAAAGGCCTTCTTTCGATGGGGAGTCTAGTGTCGGCTAGCAGGGTTTTGATTTAGCCAACTAGTGTTACTATGTGTGATCAATTCAGCCATGATCTGAACTGATCAATCAGCTCAAATTATCAGTTCACTGATTGAGGTTGGCTCCATCATAATCCGTTCTACCCTGAAGTTCACCAGGAACCACTGGAGCTTTGTTTGCTGGGTATTTCTTTCAAATGTTCCCTGTCTTTAACTCGACACAGTCCTGCATTCCCAAGTCCATCAAAATACAGTCAAATTAGATTTTGATGGGGAATTGTTATCAAAAGAATAATTGTGCAATTGCAACAACTATAGTATCATTCTCAATTCCATAACCCTAACTAGCCAGTATAGCATACATAGTAAACTACAGTTCATCTGAATACAGGCGTGAGCAGAGCAATAACTCTCTGTAAATGAAGCCTCTAAACTATGTTGTTTCTCTGCAGAAAGGTTGTAAGACCTGCCCAGATGGCGTGACTGAGAATCCTCTCAATAGTATCACCATATTGCAGGTCTATCTAACGGAGCCGTTGGCATAGCTTGGCAGGATTCTGAATGTCAATGGCTCCAATGTAGCAGTCCTGGAATAAGTTTATGTCACAACAGCCGTGATATTTTCAATGTCCCCAGGCACATTACGGGCAGTTGGGGAAAGGATATCTGGTACCATAGCACAACAGATAGGTTTGGGTTTTGTTCAGCAATAGTTGCAGGTTCAGTTTGAGGAGAACTCTGAGAAAGTGATTTTAGCATGTATCCCTCAGGCAACACCTGCTGTCGGTCCATTTACTTTCCATTACAGTCCTTGGATGGAGACCAAATGCTGCTGAAAGTGGTGTTGGAAGGCCAGTAGGGGGCACTCTTCCCTCTGGTTTAAAGATAATTCCCAATGCCCCAGGGCAATGGAGGGGACATCTGCCCTGTGTAGGGTGCAGTGTTTCAGATGTGACGTTAAATGGGTGTCCTGACACTCTGTGGTCATTAAACATCCCATCGCACTATTCATAAGGGTAGGAGTGTTAACCCTGGTGTCTTGGACAAATTTCCAATCTTGCCCTCATACCATCATGGCAACCTAATCATCCCCAGCTTTAAATTGGCTAATTCGTTCCCTCTCCTCCCCGCACTACTTTTCAAGCAGTTTCTGCCAATAAGAGTACGTTCTCTGTCAACTTAGATATAAAGTAAAATTAAGGTAAACAAACTAACTAACTCTCCAGGCCTCACAGGTCTAGGAGGAGCATTCTGTCCTCTCCAGGCCCATATTGTTGACCTGGTGCAATGTAGACAGTACCCCCTCTTTCAGCTGGCTGTGTATTGTTGTCCTGTGTATCCCCTGTTGCTCTAGGGCAGTGTTTCTCAATTTTTTTTCAATATTGTACCCCCTTTGAATTGCTTTTTTAAGCCAAGTACCCCCTGACCAGCTCCAAGTACCCCCTGACCAGCGCAAAACATTTTTGGTATAAATAAAGTATATATAAAGAGCCACAATACAGCGCCGGCAGTGATAGATTCACTAAACAACAACTTAAAAAAAACATTTCAATTCTACATTTCAAATGTTTAGAATCCATCACTTAATTCATTCATTATTATAGTATAATTATTTTAGGAATTATGCATGACATTTTTCTATTAGAATTTTTGCTAAAATTTCATGTACCACCTGCAGTACTCCAAAGTACCCCCATTTGAGAAACACTGCTCTAGGGGACCACTTGAGTATGGGCAAGACATTACCTTGGGTAGGCTGCCATAGGCTACCTTGTTAAGTATTCCACCAAGCCACCTTTGGGTCCTACTGAAATTACACACTGAAAAAGAACTCTAGATTATGTCTATAACCCTAGTTCCCTGAAGGAGGAAATGGAGTACGGCACCTTGTAGAGTCAGACCCTGTTCCACAACATCAAGCCACTATGAAATCAGGACATGAACACCTAATTGTCATTGCAAACAATGATTGTATAAATTGTATAGCTAGGTGAGAGTTTATAACTCCATAATGTCATTCTGCACTCCCTCCTTCAGGGAAGCAGGGTTAAAGCCATGATTTGCTAATTGTTAAGACCAACAAGCAAGCAAGCATGCAAATTTGTGAAGCACGTTACCAGATGCTTTTATATGAAGACTTAATGTTTGCAGCAAGGTTATAAACCAGATCAAACATGCTTGTTGACTTCTTTATTGCACACATCCGTTAAAAATTAACTTTTTCCAAAAGTTAAATATTTTCTCAATATTTTTGCTGGATTCGTTACATTTGAGTTTTTTTATCAGTTATTTTCCAACCAGCTTGCTTTCCAATATATTCTAATGCATGTTAACTGTATTTGTGCCTTTAATAAATTATGGTATGGTAAACATATAGTAACCTACTGCAAGAGGTGGCCAAAATTTAAAGTTCACTACAACTTTAAGAAATAGGAAATTCTTCGAATTTTATTTTCTTCAGGAAATCACATGGAGGTGCTGTCGTGCTCACATGACACTTTAAACATGGCAAGCGAGATAAATGAAGGTAAATAACTACGCATTATGATCGACATCATACTATTGGATTTAACTGGAATTTAAGTTAATACTTTTGAATTTATGTTGTCGCTCTACGTTGCGACGCGAAATAATTATTTTTATGAAGTTGTTCGTTAATTGAATTCAACAAGAGGAGCTCCGTGTGCAGTGTTCAGCGACTCGTAATGCAAATATAAAATATCCTCTTTAACATAAACGGTAATGTAGTATGTGTATATATATTTATTGATTATAATTTATAAACAAATACAGACCAAAATCCGGTTACAGCTATATTAAAATGTGTTGTGTACGTTTGATTTTATGTATGGGCCAGCAGCTTTAACGTGAGTCTGGGCGCTATACCGAACTGTTGAATTGATTAGTTCCAGTCAGTCAGATGACTTTGATCACTTTTGGTTGACACCTGGTACATGCTAGCATACTGTACAATGTTTACATTCAACGTTCTATAGGACAATAATATCCCATAATGTTTTTTTCATCACGTGTGTAACGATTTTGTATCTTAGTAAACATGTTTACTTTTAGTACATCACAAGCAGTCTTTTTTTGAGATACAACGAGTTTACCAAAGAAAACCATAAAACAACGTCTGTCTGTTTAAATTGTATTGGTTTTTCGTTATAGCAATATTACTAGAGGGGTTTTGTTTTGTTTGATCAGTATTCAAAAGCAGATGACTGTATTCAGGCACTCTGAGTTGCCTCTTGCCTAAGACCACTTTGGTATTTTGACCATAAATCAACAGATGATGAGTACACACAAGTATGTGCCATGGTTTGTATAATGGTGCCCCCCCATTCAGGATCAGTTCCTCCATACTACAGAGAGGTGTACGAGTCGGTCCGGAGTCAGACAGATGAACGAGTACAGGTAGAAGTTTTCCAGAGACTGCTCAGCCGGACAGAACTACCCAGTGCAGTGCAAGGCCAGGTGAACACACAGTACCTGCTTTACTTGTTGTGACAGCTATGAAGAACTCGTGCCAGTAGATGGGCGTGCATTACGCTGTCTTCATTCCTTATGCCAGGGACTCATTCACAATCATTCTGTGCTGATCTTGGTGTGTTTGCATGAGGACGATCATGTGTATTAATCATTCATTGACTTTTATGTAATAAACTAAGCTTTTATTGTATTCCTATTTATTGCCATTTCCAAAGTTGTATAGTAAAATATAGTTGATGTGGATAGAGAAGATCTGGTTGATTGTGGTTGAAGTTTTTAAGCTCCGGTTTTGTTGTTCCTCACAGAAACATCCTGGATTGTAGGCTAATAAGAGATGATGAGTGGTTTCTATTGTAACTTGCCGGGATTTAATGAGGTATTTGCTTCCAGAAAGCTCTAAGGTGATAGTATTTTAGGTGACAACGTTTTAAGGTTGTTTATATGCATATTTCATGCAAATAAAATGTATTCAACTTTACCAGTGGAAATACTTCAAATGTGTATTTTAGCTAATACCTCATGATTCACAAGTTAAAATCTGCTTTCGATATATCTTTACTATTGTTTTCTTATATTTTTGTGCATTTTTAGCCACTGAATTCAGGCTTTGGATTAAAGAATGAACTTTTAAGAGAGTGAAATTGTGGTTGTCTTTTCCAGATTTCTGAGCATATTGACTACACAGACGGATTCTTAAGCAAGCTGTCTCTATATAAAGCCCTGGTCTTAATTGCTCTTGCTCAGCAGGGAAAGCAACCAAGCCCGAAACTCTTTGAGAATTGCATACAAGGTAAGGATTTGAACCGGCATACCTGTAGCTTAATGATTGGCTTTACAGTATTTAAAATGACCAGTATGCCTTGTGAGCCAAATAAAATGCTGGTGTGTTAAAGTTTAACTCACATCTGAATAAGCATGTGACAAGCTAACTTTTACATAGAAAAAAAATCTAGTTTGCTTTACCTAACATTCCGTAGTTTTATCACACAAT
>JACXGM010013375.1:10200-23181 GCA_016801145.1 Umbra pygmaea | reverse complement strand
AGAGTTTCAGAGTTCAAGTTCCTCGGTGTGTTCATCAGCGACAACCTCACATGGTCCAGACAGACAATCTCGGCAACAAAAACTGCCCAAAAGCGCCTATACTTCCTGAGGAGACTCAAGAAGTTTGGCATGTCTGTCAGGATTTTAATAAACTTCTACAGGTGCACCATTGAGAGCATCCTCTCAGGCTGCATTACAGGCTGGTACGGCAGCTGCTCCGCTGCTGATCGCAAGGCCCTTCAGAAGGTGGTGAAGTCAGCGGAGCGCATCATAGGCTGTGTAGTGGAAAATAATCCTTATACAATGGAGAAATATCAATAATCCAAGTTCAAAGAATTATTCCATACAGCAGTTCTTATGATCCAAAAATACTTTATTGAGCAAACATAAAGCTGAGCATCTTCAGCATCAGATAACCCAAAGAATACCAGAAGAATACCAGAGACATTAAGGTTGTACAGCCATTTTATATGAACCCTTATCAGTTATGCCCACCCATATGATAATTACTGGGGCGGCCCTGATCAACCTCGTGACCTTTTCAACCATTGACTTTCACTATTTCAAACCATGATGTAATTGGTCATCCCTTTATGTTAATTTATGTTCATGTGTTCACACGTGTGTACACGTGCTCTCGGATGCCCTTGACAGTAACATCCCATGATATACTTGGTGGCACAGAACCCAGAACCCGTTAAACAATGAAGCTTTCAGGCCTGTTTACTCCCAATAGTTCTACTGAGGCCTTGAGACCTTGTGGCCTTGAGGCCTCCTGCTTGAGAATATTCAATGCATCATTGTGACTTGATACTATTGCATTACTAGGTGTTCTAATAGCAGATCAATAATTATACTGTCTCCTTTAGTTCTAACAGGCTCTGATAGTATTTTAATACATGTCTGTTCAGCTCATATGCTTCCAATATAAATATGTTCATAATACTCAAAAGTTGTGCTGATTACACTGTCATTCATAATGTATTGTTTAACATATCATTTGATTAAACACGTGATTAATATATTAATTACATAATTAATATATTGTTCAATACTTCAACGTGACACTTAGGGTGTAGATATAAGGCATTCTATTGGTTCAAACATATTTAATGAAAAGTATAATGCATCATATATGGAAATTCCACCACAGCTGCTCCCTCCCCTCCGTGCAAGGCATCTACCAGAAGCGATGCCTTAGGAAAACAAAGAACATTCTAAAAGACCACAGCCATCCAGGCCGTGAACTTTTCTCGCTGCTGCCGTCTGGTAGAAGTTACCGGAGCATCAAGGCACGGACTACCAGACTTAAAAACAGTTTCTTCCCCCAGGCCATTCGACTGCTCAACATGGAACACTGACACTGATCACAAATCATCTGTTGAGCACTAACATTCTCTGGTCACTTTATGCTCTCTACATCTGATGTAGCAGAATTCAAATGCACCTTTAAAAACAATTTTCCATGCCAAATCTATAATATTTATTACTTCTACTGTTTTTTTTTCCAGATCATAGTATTATTACTATTGTCATTATTGTTTCAAAAATTCTTTATATTGTTGTAATCTTTTTTAAGCCCACTGCATAGATGTGTCGAGCCATGTCAAAAGAATTTATCTGCATAGGATGATGTGATGTTATTCGATGCATATGATAAACAAACAACTTTGACTTTGACTTTTGACTAAAGAGCAGGTAGCAAAATGTTAACATGAAATAAGTAGTTCTCCTGCCCTGACAAGGTTGAGGAGACCCCTGAATCATGTGTTTGTACAGTATGCATGAGATAAGGCGAGTCCGGTGCTAATCAGAACGGAGGTGTAGCGTATCATGCGAATAATGTCAACGTCACTGCAATTGTTTGTGTGACAGAATCAGACTCACCTTTTATCACTAAGTCAATTTACAAATGGCTTTCTTGGTGAAATGGTTTACAGTTCTGGAACGTAATGAAAGCAATGGTGTCCTAACTCCACCATTTAAGTTTAATTATTTTACCTGTACAGTAGTTGTTGCACTTTAGTTGCGTAATGTACATTTCAAATGCACCTACTGTAGTACTGTCATTTGTCATGTAGGTGGTTTATCTATAGCAACAGAAATATATGTTTGCACTGTACATAAAAAGCAATTCATTCTGATCTGAATATACATCGATCATCACATTATGACCACCTGCCTAATATTGTGTAGGTCCCCCTTTTGCCATCAAAGCAGCGACCCAATATGCAACAAACTGCAATGCACTGTGTTCTGACACCTTTCTTTCAGAACCAGCATTAACTTTTTCATCAATTTGAGCTACACTGGCTCATCTGTTGGATCAGACCACACAGGCTCGCCTTCGCTCAACAGGTGCCTAAATGGGCCTTGGCCACCCATGACCCTGTCGCCGGTTCACTGCTTTTCCTTCGTTGGACCACTTTTGATCCAGTGCTTTGACCCAGTCATCTAGCCATCACAATTTGGCCCATGTCAAAGTCACTCAAATCCTTACACTTGCCCATTTTTCCTGCTTCTTCATTTTGTCCTCAAAGTTGATGTGTTAGAAGCAGGAAAAATGAGAAAGCATTAGGATTTGAGCGATTTTGACAAGGGCCAAATTGTAATGGCTAGACGACTGGGTCAGAGCATCTCCAAAACTGCAGCTCTTGTGGGGTGTTCCTGGTTTGCAGTGGTCAGTACCTATCAAAAGTGGTCCAAGGATGGGTGGTCTGTGTGGCGTAGTGGACTAAGTCACTGCATTGCATGACAGTCTATGTCATGATAGTAAGTGGTTCTCTGACTTTCCCCGGACCTCCGGCATGAGGCAACGCAAATTGGCATAGCACTGCCCGGGATTTGGGTTAGATAAATCAAATTATCTATCCTGCCATGTCTCCAGCGACTCCTTGTGTCCAGATCGGGTGCCTGTTAATTCAATTGCAGGGGGATTTAAAAGTGGTCCAAGGAAAGAAAATTGGTGAACCGGAAACAGGGTCATTGTGCAGCCAAGGCTCACTAATGCATGTGGGTAGCGAATGCTGGCCGGTGTGGTCTGATCCAACAGATGAGCCAGTGTAGCTCAAATTGATGAAAAAGTTAATGTTGGTTCTGATAGAAAGGTGTCAGAACACAGTGAACCACTGTTTGTTGCATATGGGGCTGCTGTTTTGGTGGCAAAAGGGGGACCTACAAAATTTTAAAGGTAGGTGGTCATAATGTTATGGATGATTGGTGTATAGACACATTTTAGAGCAGGGGAATCCAAAGCTTTCAGACAGGAGAGCTACTTTTAAAACATAAAATATTTAGCAATCTACTTTTTTGCTATCAATTGGGCACATTATTCTCCTTGTCCTTGAAATGTTCCTTGTCTACACAAAACAGTACTGCACTGATTTTCTGTCAATACAACTTCTCAAAGGGTTCATAATTTACTTTTATTTACATTAGAAATAAAATAATTTATCCTTACCTACTAATTTAATTTGTCAATCTAATTCTATATGTTTTTCTAGATGCTTATAATGCAGTCTTTGCAATAGTGTTTCACAAAATCGGGATGCCAAATTTAGCCTTGCCCATTTTTCCAGAAGATAAATAATTTCCATATGAAAATTTCCACACATTTCAATGACTCCAAATGCTGCATGGCGTTTTGGCAAAGCTTAGTACTAAGATTAATAAATAACTACGTGGCAAACGTGAAACCACTCCAATATCGCCACTGATTGACACAACAATGACACATTGCCCAGCCCCTAAAACTGATTATTCAACAGTCACCTAGCAGCAAGTAATGCACAGACAACAGTTAAAGTTCAGGTAGGCTTTTGGGAAGATAGAGAGTTCAAATAGATGGCCCTACTTCCCACCATGTAGTAGAACAGGAGTCGTTTATCTGGAGATAGAAC
Source organism: Umbra pygmaea (assembly GCA_016801145.1). NCBI lineage: Eukaryota > Metazoa > Chordata > Actinopteri > Esociformes > Umbridae > Umbra > Umbra pygmaea. The sequence continues at coordinate 19,282 of JACXGM010013375.1, read as the reverse complement.
CCCCTGATAATAAAAACCTCTGTTTTGCTTCAGACATCTTTACATTGTTTATAAACAAGGTGATAACACGTCACTTTTTACTGCTCTAATTGCATTGGTAACTGGTTTATAAAAGCAAAAAGACACCTTGGGTGTTTGTGATATATTGCCAATATGCTGTACCACGTTAAGCACTGTGTCCAGTCACTGCATGATGTGTAATGCCTCAGAACATGAAATCCTGTGCCCTCTACATACATAGTCTCTCAGGTGCCCTTCCCTTTTTTTCCCCCAAATTCACACATTAGGGCCGGTTATATTTACTAAACCCAGTTTCCCCAGTATGACGCACCTGTTCATTGCTTAAATGTCTGTCACTAACTCTTACTTAATTTCACATTTATTTTCATGTCACTCTTCATTGACGCATAGCTGCGACAGTGCCAGGTTTCATTCATGTACCTTGGAGATTTAGCTGGCTATGGTGTAAAGTAGGTAGTGTCATGTTTCTTTGCTTACGTATTGTTAATATTATCTTTGATCTACATATACACTCACCTAAAGGATTATTAGGAACACCATACTAATACTGTGTATGACCCCCTTTTGCCTTCAGAACTGCCTTAATTCTACGTGGCATTGATTCAACAAGGTGCTGAAAGCATTCTTTAGAAATGTTGGCCCATATTGATAGGATAGTATCTTGCAGTTGATGGAGATTTGTGGGATGCACATCCAGGGCACGAAGCTCCCGTTCCACCAATTCCCAAAGATGCTCTATTGGGTTCAAATGTGGTGACTGTGGGTGACATTTTAGTACAGTGAACTCATTGTCATGTTCAAGAAACCAATTTAAAACGATTCAAGCTTTGTGACATGGTGCATTATCCTGCTGGAAGTAGCCATCAGAGGATGGGTACATGGTGGCAATAAAGGGATGGACATGGTCTGAAACAATGCTCAGGTAGGCCGTGGCATTTAAACAATGCCCAATTGGCACTAAGGGCCAAAAGTGTGCCAAGAAAACATCGCCCACACCATTACACCACCAACAAAGCATGATGGATCCATGTTCTCATTCTGTTTACGGCAAATTCTGACTCTACCATCTGAATGTCTCAATCGAGACTCATCAGACCAGGCAACATTTTTTCAGTCTTCAACTGTCCAATTTTGGTGAGCTCTTGCAAATTGTAGCCTCTTTTTCCTATTTGTAATGGAGATGAGTGGTACCCGGTGGGGTCTTCTGCTGTTGTAGCCCATCCGCCTCAAGGTTGTATGTTTTGTGGCTTTACAAATGCTTTGCTGCATACCTCGGTTGTAACGAGTGGTTATTTCAGTCAAAGTTGCTCTTCTATCAGCTTGAAGCAGTCGGCCCATTCTCCTCCTTCTTCTTCCATACAAATGGTTGTGCGTAAAAATCCCAGTAACTGAGCAGATTGTGAAATACTCAGAACAGCCCATCTGGCACCAACAACCATGCCACGCTCAAAATTGCTTAAATCACCTTTCTTTCCCATTCTGACATCCAGTTTGGAGTTCAGGAGATTGTCTTGACCATGACCACACCCTTAAATGCATTGAAGCAACTGCCATGTGATTGGTTGAGTAGATAATTGCATTAATGAGAAATTGACCGGGTGTTCCTAATAATCCTTTAGATGAGTGTGTATGGCTGTTGTTGTCGAGTGAAAAGTTGTAACATAAAACTCATTAGTCAAATTATTTCCACAGAATATTCCCAGAACCGTTAAAAATGAGTCATATTTGTTTTCAATATATCTGGCATCAAGAAAATTTGAAGAAAATATTTGTCTGTCCATGTGCTACCCAAGGCAAAATATAACCATTTAGATATTCTGAATGATATACAGAGCAGTATACTCATGAAAGTGATTCTTAAAATTGAAATGTAAGGTTAAGTTTCGATAGTCAATAGCATTGAAACTACTTAAACACATATTTTTCCTGTGATTATATTGCCTTTTTCTGAATGCATGATGTATTATTAGTATATTCCAGAAATATTAATTCCAAATCTTCATACAAAGGTATCAAATTTCTGTTATATCAAGTGGATAATGATTTAAATTTCCTTGCCAATAATACAATTATATTAGCCATTGTGTTTATACACAGCATTTTCAGATTTCTTAAAAACATTTCTCCAATTCTATTGAAAAAGAAATAGTCAAGTTATACAAATTTTGACGTATTAACTTTCAAATGCATCCTGTTTAAACATTTATATGTGATCAATATTAAACTAGTAGAATGATACTGCAAACTTGGCATTGTACATTTGATCTCACGTTCAACTTAACCAAAGCTATCTCACTTAACTCATCAAACCTGTTCGGCAGAATGAAGTCTATTCATCCAGATTGGTTAAACACAAAACATGAAGTGCCTCTAGTAGTCCAGGATCAGGATTGTGTTGCGTCTGTACTGTTATGAAGAACCTACTACTACCACCATTACTACTGTAATAATAACATTATATTGCTGTCCCTACCATCATTTCTTCAAAAAGCATACTACATCTACTTATATATAAAATGTCTAAATAATATGTACAATTATGGAGGCTTCCTTGATGTCTACAGAAATGATGAGGGCTGTCATATTGATCTAAAATATGAACCATAACCTCAGAGCACTACGTTGTAATGAATCAAGGAATTATACTGCACCTTCCATGTTTCTGAAAAAGAAATGAACTTATATACTCTTGATTTTTAAGGCCAATGTAACATTAAGGTGTGTATATTTTCAAATCTCATAATACAAATGAGAAGAAAACATTCACCGTGTAAAACACATAATTTACACCAAATACAAAGCTATCACAATCAGATAAATATCCTCAAAGGTCTTCTTAGGCTGAGGTAAATATTGCATAGTGAGTGGCATATATTTGTTGATATTATGCTTAGAAACATGATAATTAATCCACATAGAAGCAAGTTGGCATACACTAGGTAAATTATACTTCTTGTGGCCAAACATGGAAATAAATGACCATAGCAACAGAATAGAGATATGCAATTTTTTAAAGCTTCATCTCAGTCTGTTGGCAACCCTTCTAAGTGTTCATACCGTTTAGATCAGTGGTACGTCAAAGTGTGATCTAAGGGAAATTTTATCAGTCAGGGGGATTTTTTTATATTTCATTCTATAGGGAAAAAGACAAATAGTCAACAGAATTAAGTGAACGGAAATGTTTTAGTTCATTTACAGCAACAACCCTTTATTTAAACCATCTAAAAGTGTTTGCCAATTTGACAATTGATCAATCTGAAGGGATGTCATTGCAATAAATAATTGGAAGCGTAGGTCAATGTCTCAGGAGAGTAACTAATGATCATTGTTAGATGTCATGTTGTCAGGGTGCCTGACTACAGGAGAATATCATAACTCAAAATCAAATAACTGCTCTATGGAGCACTAGCAAAAAACAAAGATAGGCAACTCGCTATTCGCTCGTACAATAGCCTACCTTCCTCTGAACAGGTAGACCAGGTTATATTGAAAAATATAGACTTACCTTTGCTTATACTGAAAAAGCAAGTGTGGGATTACAGAAGCGTGGGTGTCAAAAGACTGCCTGATTAACCGGTATCCTGCCCTGCACTTGTCTTCTCTCACACATACACTAAATGATTCTTTCTTTCCCTTTGCTCTGTTGCTACAGGCTGGTAAACAAAACATGAAGCGAGGAAAAGGGAGGGGTCGAGCTGAGGCAAACAGGTTTCAGGCCGTTGTAAAATCAAGGAGCTCACTTTCTGTGGAATAAATTTTCAAATGGCCCGGGGTGGAAAAATGGTCCTAAGCTGTCTTCTTTGCACATGTACTTTTTTAGCAAAAAGTATATCTGTCGCAATGTTCCAGTCCAAAAAAATGATTCAAGGAAAGAAAAGTATATATGTATTGTACCACATTCCCTTCCTTTGTCCTCTTGTTCATTGTCTGGAAAAACACAGACACACGGCAGTTAGTCCATTTCCAGGTACTGCTCAACTTCCTGGTGCCGAATGAGCCGAGGGGCGAGCCAGCGTTGTTGCTCAGGGGGTAAGGGAAGCTCTGGCCATCAGATCGCCAGCGTTTCTCTTTATATGTCTACTTATTTGTTTTTGTACAATTTCAACTTTTTTTTAATAAAGAGCACAGGATGTTCCTCACCAGCCACCTCTTAGGACAGCAAAACACTAATGCCAGTCTCAGATACATCGGTCTGGAGGATAAACAGCAGACTGAAGCCAGGACTGCTGTATATAGCACCGGTTCAGTGATAAGAGCCGTCTTCAATTGCAGGAAGGTGATTTTAGGTTCCACTTTTCGGCCATCCCTCCATTGTCATGTCTGTTAGGGGAAAAGCTACCAAGGATAATTTAAGCACAAACCCCCAGTAGTACCCAGCACATATTGTACATAGTTCTTAGTAGTGGGCTCCGGAAACATTTGGATCGCCGCTACCTTCAATTTCAGCAGGCCTTGGAAACCCAGATATCTAGCCTCTGGAAAACCAGAAAGCTCATCACGAAGGCAGTTATATTGTTCCACCCAGCTTGTGGCCGACCACGATGTAAATATAGAAGGCTGCATAGCCTTGATGGAGTAGGAGCACGATATCCAGGAGGTGCTGGAAGGTGGTGGGGGCCCATGGAGTTGAAATGACAGGACCCAATACTGCCAGTGTCTGCTAGGGGGGCTGAATGCAGTCTTGGCAGATGGAGACAGGGGCACTTTCCAATAACCCTTCATCAGTTCCAGGATGGATTTCAATCAGGCCCTACCCAGTCGCTAGGTCATATGCTCGGGGCATGGGGAAGTCATAAAAAATGGAGAGCCATCCAGTTTCGGTACCACTACCACAGGGTTGGACCAGCAACTATAAGGTTCCTCAGTTATGTCCAAGTGTCTCATGCGCTACACTTTGTCTTTTTAAACCACCACTCCTGGCTTGGTGTGGATGTGGTGTTGTATGACATGAGACTGGCCAGAAATAGAAACATCAGGGGAAAAAGGTCTATTTGTTCTTTCAGTTCTTATTGCTGGTGAGGTGCTAGGTCTTCCCCTAAAGCAGTGTTTCCCAACTCTCTCCTCTGGGACCCCGAGACAGGCCATGTTTTTGTTTCACCCTGAAATGACACAACTGATTCAATTGTACACATTCAGCCTTTGACTAATGGCCTGTCTGGGAATCACTGAGGAGAGGTTTGAAAACCACTGCCCTAAAGCTACTTATCTCATAGTAATGGCAAGGGCAGAAAAGGTCAAAGGGGTTTCCTCCCATTTGTTTTTAGAAATGTATGTGGTACATCTGCTTACCATGTTAAGCAGATGATTGTGTGTCCAGGTACTTCACCGGTCTGGTCCTTTACTTGATTGTGAGGCGAACAGGCAGTCATTTGCATGAGTACTTATAGCTTGGATCCTGGCTGGAAATCAGAGAAGAGGGCAGGATGGTTGTATGATCTCTGCGGGTGTCATTGGGCCTAGTGGAAGAATAAACACAGATGAATCAAATCATATAGCTGAGTTTATTTACAAGATTAACGTGTGCAAGGACAAAACCATACTGCTAGAATGAGTCACCTTGAGCAGGCCTTTTCCCTGATATTATACAGGAGAGTGTTGGTGAGCTTAAGACGAGACCAAATGGTACTCCATAGGGTGTCAGGATCCCCTAGAGATTACAGTGAAGTTTTTAAAATAAAACAGGCACTATGCAGGCCTGGGAAACTGAATCTGACTCTGGGTTGCCAAGGTGATAGCTCTATAGTCAATAAAGGAGGCATCATCCTATCACCTTATCAATAGAAGATCCTTTGCCATGTGTGTATAAAGGAGACAGTACTCTATCAGGTGGGTCACCCCCTCCATGCCCCTTGGCTTTTGGACTTGAATGGGATAGGAAACAACTCTACCACAGCCTCATCCATATGCTGGTACACTAAGGGCAGAACGCCTTCTATCTCCTGTTCTACTACATGGTGGGAAGTAAGGCCATCTATTTGAACTCTCTATCTTCCCAAAAGCCTACCTGAACTTTAACTGTTGTCTGTGCATTACTTGCTGCTAGGTGTTGAATAATCGGTTTTAGGGGCTAGGCAAGGTGTCATTGTTGTGTCAATCAGTGGCGATATTGGAGTGCTTTCGCGTCTGCCAGGTAGTTATTTATAATAGCTTAGTACTAAGCTTAGTACTATGGAAGAGGCGGCAGAGATCCCTCACCGGATGCGACACAAACAGGGTTTCCTGTTCAGGCAGAAGATCCCTTAGAATCCCCAATGGCTGAATAGAAGCAACGGTTTTTAAGCAACCACCTTGGATGCGACTTATCTGCGAAAGACTGCCTCCGGTATTGAGTGGCGTAATCTACCATCACTATGAACTCATGACCATGTTGGACCAGGGCAGAGGACCTATGATGTCCATTCTAACACTTTTAAATAGGACCTCAATGAGAGGCATGGCCACTAGTGAGCACCTCCACTACTCTTGCAGGGGCTCTGGGCATAAGTATGCAGACTGGCCTCCACTGGTGTGCATGTACTGTTTGTCACCTGAGTGGAGTGAAGTTTGGTATATACATTAGTAGACACTGACAGGACCTCTGGGATACCTACACCTAGACACTCAGATTTACACTATCAGCTGGTCGACAATTAGACGTTAGACATTTAATTACGTATTAAGCATAGAAGATAGTTTTTCCATATTCAACTGAGTCTGTAATTCATTTTGTAATCCCTTTTCATTGATCGTTGCTTGTATGTGCTATTGTTAACCATTTGTGTTTAATAATCTTTAGTTGTTTATTCTTTTTTGTTGGTAAATCATTTTTGCCCTGGGGGTAGGAGATTCCACCTAGGGAGTGCATTTAGGCAAGATGCCCTTGGGCTTACATTTTACCCATAGGTTGTGTATATGCACACCAAGTTACATGCTGAAAAGGAGTCTGAAGGTAATAAGTCCCCTGAACAAGCAGGAACTGAATCTGGCTGCAGTAAAGGCCTGGCAGAGCATCACCAGGGTAGATACCCAGCGTCTGGTGATATCGATGAATCACAGAAGCCAAGAAATCATTGCATGAAAATAGTGATAGTCTGATATTATTGGCTGGTGCTGTTTGATGTATGGGGCAGATGTTTTGCGTTTTTACTTGTATCGGCTTCGGCCGCTGCGCGGCTACTGCGTTCAACGATTTTCCTAGCATTATTTACACACAGGCGTCCACACAGGCTGCTCTGTGTTGCTGGAAACGCTGCAGTTCATGTGCAGACCATGCACCGCCCCTTGTTCGACCTCACCTGTTTTTACTATTTTTTTTATATTGTTTATCTACTTGTTCTTAGTTGTTCTACCTCACCTGATTTACTATATGTTAAATATTGTTTTTTAAGTTCAATCAACGTTCCCTTTTTAAATTGAGACTTGTAACATTTTTGTTATCATCGTGTCATTTTTATGATTTAAATTGAAGGAGCAAAAGCAGTATTGGTTCCAAATATCGGCTCAAGAAAATCAGCAGCCTGTATTGGTCATCGGCTAAGGCTGATGAAAATAATTCAGCATCGGCACAAAAAATCCATATGGTCGATCCCTACATGGCAAAATAACAAAGGAAATGTGACCAAATATTGACAATTATTATTTTAGTTTTTTATCTAAATTATGTTAAGCTATCCAATGTTTTTTGTTGTCTGAAAATGGGGGGACCATGTACATAAGGTGCTGCCATTTCTAAACGGTTCATCCAATATGCATAAATGTACCCTCAAAAAAAGTTGATAGTCTGCACTTTAACCTCATTGTCACTGTATCCTTCCGAACTCAAAATACTAGAGTACAGGACCAAATTAACAAAGAAATGGTCACTGTTCAACAAATATAGTGCTCACTGTACCTAATCAATATAAAGCCATAGGTACTGATGATTTTGCAGTCTTCTCTTAATTCTTTCCATAGCTGTAAATACATTTATTTATGTTTTACTATTAGGATGGTATTCTAATTGATCCTCTCTAGTTGTTTTTGGGTAGAGTAAATACCAAAGAGAAAAGAATTTCCAATCAGAATAATACTTTTACTTTCTCTGGGTAAAACATTCAGCTTTTAAACAGCTAATGGCTTGACCTGCAGAACATGGACAGCAGGAATCTGCTTTCCAACTGTATTAGAGCTGAATTACAGTGATACCCACTCATTATAATTTGACTTGCAATGGGTAGGACAACTTTGTGTTCAAGGAGAATATGTTGTCTAGTTTGATAAAATCACCACTACTAAAATGTACTTTCAACAAGAGATTTTGGATTCAAGTGAACCTCCCCAAACAACCTACAGTACATCAACACCTAATTGAATGTGGAATGAATTTTGCAGTAATTGATGTCTGAAAAGGTCACTTTTAGACCTTTTAGGTGAGATCACATGATTTAAAGGAACTTGGGAATTCAATGGGTTGATAATGCCAACAGAATGCACCTGTACATTTGAATTCATTGGTTACTTTGAGATAAACTTCACTAAAAATGTTTGCATAAGGAAGTAAGAGTACTACATATATATCTTAGTGCAGTGTGATTGCATTGTTTAGACTGGGCGTACAGGCTTATTACTCCAGATAGTGGATGTAGCAAATTTCTGTTTTATATGTGCTACTCCCACAAGTCCTTATGTTGTACCTTCAGGACCGTAGTTCTCACATCTTTGGTGTCTCTTTAGAACCCTAGTTCTCATATCTTTGGTGTCTCTTTAGAACCCTAGTTCTCACATCTTTGGTGTCTCTTTAGAACCCTAGTTCTCATATCTTTGGTGTCTCTTCAGGACCCTAGTTTTCACATCTTTGGTGTCTCTTCAGGACCCTAGTTTTCACATCTTTGGTGTCTCTTTAGGACCCTAGTTCTCACATCTTTGGTGTCTCTTTAGAACCCTAGTTCTCATATCTTTGGTGTCTCTTCAGGACCCTAGTTTTCACATCTTTGGTGTCTCTTCAGGACCCTAGTTTTCACATCTTTGGTGTCTCTTCAGGACCCTAGTTTTCACATCTTTGGTGTCTCTTCAGGACCCTAGTTCTCACATCGTTGGTGTCTCT
>JACXGM010013375.1:0-10100 GCA_016801145.1 Umbra pygmaea | reverse complement strand
CTCACATCTTTAGTGTCTCTTCAGGACCCTAGTTCTCACATTGGAGCAGTGTAATAAGAAATAAACATTCAACAGCTTTTTGAAAACACAATTTGCCATTTAAAACCACTGTTTGTAGACGCACAATACAAAATAGAATGACGTGACGCAACATCTTCACACTGGTAAGGCCAGTTTCAAAGACAGATACCAAAAACCTATCAATCCTCTGTCTCAAATTTAGGCAATAATCTCAAGGAAGTCTGTTCTGAATGCACTGACATCATGTCCTAGTTATCCACGTACATCAATATCACTACAATAGATATCCTTTTAATTTCAGCATTGTTGTTAATTTTTTGTTAAGTTGTTAGTTTTGGCATGTTACCACCAGGCCTCAATTCATGTACATTTTTCAAGGCATGATATGAGAACAACTGTAAAAAATATGACATGGAGGCTAAGTGTATAAAATTAATAAAAATAGAGAATCATTGCACATGTTAAGAATATGGTATAGAGATTGTGGTTTAAATGTGTAAAACACTAAAACAGGGCTGAAATACTGAATGACTGTGTCCAGCACAGCTTTGAGAGCAGGGTCTATAAGCCCATATTAGGGAGTGACACTGTGTTCCTTAGTGTTCATTCAAAAGATCCTATTTCCAAAGGGGGCAGTGTTCTTTGTGGGCTCTTGTTCTTCGTGCCAAACAGATTCCTTCCCCTTAAAACGCACACCAGTCGATTTTTCTGGCATGTTCCAGCAACACTGCTCCTCACGTTGCCTGTTTGTCTGGATGGCTCTTCAGTTTGTGGAACTTAACACTGTCAAGTTTCTCGAACCTCTTGCCGCAGTGTTCACAGGTGAAGTTGTAGTGGGCCTCAGGGGTGTGTTTCTTCATGTGCCAGTTGAGAGACGCTCGCTGGCGGCACTGATAGCCACAGATCTCACATCTACACAACCGATGGATGATGCAGCACCAAGATGGAAGAGGAAAACAACAAGGATGATATTTCACCTTAGTTTGGCATTTAAAAAAATGCATTTTTTGTATAAAACCAACATTTTTTTTAACTGAGAAACCTAGTAAAAGATCAAATTATTTTACTTACTGAAGAGGCGTTTCTCCTGTGTGGGTGCGGCGATGAACCTCAAGGTGATTCTTCCGTTTGAATGATTTACCACAAGTCTCACAGATGAAGTCTCGGACCCCTACACAAATTTAAGTAAATAGATATATCAGCATATTCAAACATTGTTGGAAATGAAGGAATAAATTCAGTTGTCGTCGGCATGGTATGGAGGCAATGCCGGCCCGAGCCTTTAGGGGGCCCTAAGCAGTATTTGATTCGGGGGGCATCCTCCCACCATGTGGAGTCACCTGTGCACTTGATTGGGGGCCCCCTGGTGGCCGGGGGGTCCCAAGCAGCCGCTTAGTTCGCTTATGCCTCGGGCTGCCCCTGTCTGGAGGTGCAGTTTGTTGAGTAACTCAGCATGGTCATTTGAGTCACTATCAAGCTCAAGTACATACAGTATAGGATCTGCTGATTGGTTAGACTTGATTAAGAACACATTTAGAATCACTATTAGATATTATTGCTGTTTTTATTATTATTGCACTGTATGCAGTGCATTTAACAGCCATTATATTTTAGCTTCTTACGAGGCAAAACAATTGTATGAGAAGCAATTGCAAAGAATCATTGAAGTTTCATGCTGTTCTTAATATGCTTAAAAACAGATGTCATCTAAAATTGTCTTACAGTATGTCATGGCAAAATACCCCATTAGATTTTACGATCACCATGTTTCCTCATGCAAAACAACATTGTTTCCCAAACAAAAAGGGAACTAAAAACCTTGTTGATAGAAGTTAGTAGAAATGTTCACTCATATTACACAAAGCACAATCATCAACTCCTGGATAAGCTGTCAGAACCCAGATGAACTACAGTAACAAAGTGACCAGCACAGGTGAAACACATGCTGCCTAATCAAAGAAATCCAACAACCAAAATGCTAAAATACCTTGCATCAGATAAGATAACCACACACTCCTTTTGTTCATCCTTAATATACCTTTTTATTTTTTATTTCACCTTTATTAGCCAGGTAGGCCGACAATGTTGACAGTTGGAATAAAAACATTTTAACTTGAGTGGCCCAGATTTGAATCAAATTTCTTATATATCTTTCAAATCCAGGAAATAGTTGTGTTACAAAATCTATTTCGTGAGCATTGAGGCAGACATACAGTGCCCTCGCAAATTATTGGCCAATGAGGTAAATATCAAGAAAAAATTCTAAATTGTTGTTTATCAGCTTGATCCTAAAAACATGAAAACATTGTATTAATCTAAACTTTAGAGGAAAAAAATGTAAAAAAATGAACATCAACATTTTTTTATTTCACTCAAAAACACATACTGGTAAATGTTGTGACTATCTTGTGCCACAGCTAATAATTAATTCATAATAGAATTTCAAGAAGAAATGCAATCTATTAATTTGCTCATCAAAGCTGCTATCTATCCAAGCTTTTGGTTGTAGCAGGTTTTAATTGTTACTGACTGTATAAGGTCTACTGTGGTCTAATTTGTTGATGAAACCCACTAACATCAGCAAACGTACTAACAAATTCTTCGGCGTTCGATCCACATGATCAAAACAGGCCTGGAGCATAGACTCTGAGTGGTTATCCCATCTCTGTATGGTTTTAGTGATCAAGGATTCACTCTTTAGTTGGAGTGACTAGTGACTTGTTCTGATTTTCCAAAAGGCGGACGTGGAATAGCCCTGCATATGTTGCGAAATGGCATGTAGTTGTGGTCTAATATTTTCACCACTGGTGGAGCAATAAAGTTACACTGATTAAAATCTTCCGCAACTATGACTACAGCCTCTGGGTACATGGTTTCAGGTTTTGGCAATGTATTTCCTCTTAGAGCTGAGCTGATGCCAGCATTAGGGAGGATGTACACAGGGACAATGTAATCAGCAGACAAGTTTAAATCCAGTTCTGTCAACATATTACATGTACAGTATCTATAGAATATCACCAAACCCTGTCAACATATTACATGTACAGTATCTATAGAATATCACCAAACCCTGTCAACATATTACATGTACAGTGTCTATAGAAAATCACCACTCCCTGTCAACATATTACATGTACAGTATCTATAGAAAATCAAGCAAGGCTTAGCCTGACACTTAGCCTGCCCTGGACCAGGTTAGTTTCCCAGCGTAAGTTGCCAGGGTAACTGAGTTTGAACTATTTTCAGTTAGCTTTATGGAACGGAAGTCACTGAAAATAAGCCTGACTAACCAAAATAAGCCTGGCTTGTTTTCTAAACTAGTTTTATGGAATACCCCCCAGGCCTTTTCTGAACTCTAATCTGCCTTTATATCCATACAGAATGATTTTCTTGAATTGAACTGGTACTAAATGCTGGCAAAGACAAGTAGATGCTTTTTCAAATGCATGACAGAAGACGTGATGACATGTCTTTGCACAGTGGACGGTGATGGTGCCGCCGTTGACCATGTTCATGTTTATTTTTATAAATATTTGGGCATCTGGCTTGAGGATAGGCTTTCCTTTAAAATGGATTTTGGGGCAGTGTCCACATGGCGTAGTGGGCTAAGTCATTGCATTGCATTGCACGATGTCTACTCTAGTGGGAAATGTACTACACTACGTCATGATAATCACTGGTAGCCTGACTATGGGTTCTCTTTCTGGGCCCCCTGCAGGAGGCAGTGCAAATTGGCATAGGTTTGCCCTGGATTTGGTTTAGATTAGTCAGATGACCTATCCTGCCACGTCGCTCTCCAGCGACTCATTGTGTCTAGATCGGGGCACCTGTGGGTTCAATCGCGGAAGTATAGTTGGTGAACATAATCATCCCGTGCATGATCTGACTAAAGGCTTCCGTGTTGGATTCGCAGTGGTAAAGAAACAGCTGGGCGAAATGTAGTTTGATCAACCACGTCCGCGCCCTTCGCCATCCCACAGATCTGTGCCGACTAGACAGGACTCAAGGGAAATGGAAGGGGAGAAACATGGGGTTAAAGTGGGTTTCTTTTACAGAAACAAGTCTTGCTTGACACTAAATAATAGAGAATTGTTGAATCTACTTTTTTGCTTGTCATTGGTTATGGAGACACAATCTATATGCATGCCTTTGCTTCTTTCTTGAAACCTCTTGATGCTGTATATCATAGTCCTATTAATTTTATTACAGGTGACAGATTCTGCACAAACCATTCCATCATTTATCAGAAAGTAAAATGTCTGTCTTTAAAATCTCGTAGAGAGACGCATTTTGCACTTCTTGTGTGTAAAGCTCTTTTGCACAAACTACCACCTTGTGTGTTAATTAACTTTTAACTGTTAGGTCACAGGTGTCCAACCGGTTCAACGGAGGGCCGAGTGTATGCAGGTTTTCGCTCTTACCATGTACCTGACTGATTGAATAGGTTACTAATTAGTTAAGATCTCCTCTCACCTGGCAGTCTAGTTCTTAATTGGGCTCTAATTGAAAGGAAAGACCAAAAACCAGCATACACTCGGCCCTCCGTGGAACTGGTTTGACATCCCTGTGTTAGGTGGACTGACTACCAGACCTGAGCTCAGGGATGGCTATCACTACAGCTCCCCAAGACCTCCACTGAATTGTGTAGATCTGCTTTTAGTTCCTTTACCCCCCCCCCCCACATTTGGAATGAGTTACAATTACTTTTACATTGGAAGAACTGGTGCCATTAGGGCATTTTAGACATTTTCTTGAAGAACATTTTATTACTGACTGTGTTTGTTTCATGTGATTGTGTTGATTTCTTCTTGTTGTTTAATTGCTTTGCTTGTTTACTGTACATTGTATTTTGTGACCTAACCTAATCGTTGGTGCAAATGAGAACTTGTTCTCAGTCAACTTACCTGTTTAAATAAATGTAACCTGACAATATAACCTGACCTCGACATCAAATTGAAAATAACACAAATGTCATTAATGAAATCCATGTTTTGGAAAAGTGATCAGCCCCTTAGATTAACCATTATAAACTTGCTCAGGTACAACCAGTCACTTACCAGATCACACACCATGCTAATGGCCCACCACCTGACATCAATTGTAATGGTTTCCATTACTTAATAAGAATTACTAGTAGTGCACTAGTAGATCCATGGTTTTGGAAAGGTGCTTTCAAAAGGGCTCTGAAATGAAGTTTCAGAAAGGAGCAGGGGCGGACTGGCCATCGGGATGATCGGGAGTTTTCCCGAACGGCCGGTCCATTCCGGGCCAAACGGGCCGTCACATTTTACTTTGACGGCCGGTCGGACGTATTAAAACAAGTGAAAGTAGGCTGAAATGGACAGGCTGTTGCATCCGCAAAACTGCGCTCTGGCCCGCGCGTCAAATCGAGAGAGAGTTCCTCTATATTCAAATGAGGAGAAACCCAGAGTGAATGAGTGACGAATGCGGGGAGCGACAGATACAGCGCACACGCGCGCGCCACCCCCCCCCTCCCCCCCATCACCGCCGGCCACTCCATCCAAAGTCCCGAGCAAAATTTTTGTCCAAGTCCATCCCTGGAAAAGAGAAAGATTCAACTATCCCTCTGAGTACCATTCATAGCATTATTAAGAAGCAGAAAGAGTATGGCCCCACCAACCCCTTGCCTAAATCAGCCCGTCCCTCCAAACTGGATGACCGAGCCAGGAGGCCAATGGCAACTTTGTATGCCAGGGTGACAAGAAAGAAGCCTCTACGGAAAAGGGCCACATGAAGTCTCGTTTGCCCTTTGCAAAAAACACTTGGAAGTTTCTAATGCCATGTGGCAAAAGGTTTTATGGTAAGATGAGACCAAGTTTGAACTTTGTCTTTAGCAAATTATGTTTGGCCAAAACCAAACACAGCACACCACCCAAAACACAATATACATACTGTGAAGCATAGTGGTGGCAACAATATGTTGTGGGGGTGTTGCTCTTTAGCAGGGACTGGGCAACTGCTAAGAATTGAAGTAAAAATGGATGATGCCAACTGTACCAATTCTTGAGGAAAATTGCAACCATCTGCTAGACAGCTGAAGATGGGCAGGTGGTTCACTTTCCAGCACGACAACGACCCTAAACACACCACCAAAAAAATGATGAAGTGGCTTAAGGATAGGAAGGTGCATGTCCTTGATTGGCCAAGTCAGAGCCCTGTCCTAAATCCAACAAAATCTGTGGATGGACTTGAAGATAGCAGTCAATCGATGCTCACCACAAAATTTGAATGAACTCAAACAATTCTGCAAGGAAGAATGAGCAAATATTTCAATCTAGGTGTGCAAAGCAACTGTAAGAGACATATCAAAAAGACTGATGGCTGTAATTAAAGCAAAAGGTGGCTCTTAGAAGAAATAAATCATGGGACTGATCACTTTTCCAACTCTGTTTTTATACGTTTCACAACTGTTGCCTTTTCGCATTACTTGAACATTGTAAGACAGAATGTGTAATTATCAAAGAAACAAAACAATATACATTTTAAAATGGGTTTTGATTTCAGGCTGTAAGACTAAGTAACTATTTGAGAAGTGATTAGAAAATCATATAATATACTACATTTCTAGTTATTTTCAAATATATTGTGTTATTTTACCGGTACATTGTTTCATAGCTGTTTTTTCTAACTATTGCTGTGGCATAGAATTGAAAGTACATGCAATTACATTGTTTTGGTGAATTTGTCTCATAGCCAACTCCACAGTAAGAAGCATTAAAGATTGATCACATCCATCCTCCAACCATGAGTCACCAAGACAGTCCAATTTTAATCACACTGCTCCATCAAAACGGAAGGCTTTAGTTCATACACGTACTGATGCTGCACATTCCTCAATTATACTACCATAATTGAATTCACAGTGGCCAACCTCCATGAGAGCGATGTGACAAGGTACCACACATGCATTTTGGCCGTTTCTGTACTAATTTACACTGTCAAACGAGCATTGTTGGAATGCTGTGAAATGGCGATTTACTAGTTTTTTTTCTACTTTTTTGGTCTATTTTTCTTTAATGATAGAACAGTAGGAAGCATAGGCTAGGGAAGCAGAGAGGAAGGGCAGACAGTGGTCAAGCTGGGGCTCAAACCCTTGTCGCCCGAGGGCTGATGTGGTCCAGATTAGAGCTACAACAAGCTCTGGCACGAAACAGTTAGTTCAGCTAGGTACAAATATTTTCATATCCATTTCTGGATTTGTGCAGGTCAACAATATTTTGTGAGTTCTCTGAGCATTCCCATGTTAATGGAAGACTAAAGGAGATTAGACTGTTTTATCTCATTTGAGAACCACAATGAAACAAGATTAAGAGTCCTCAATGACTCAAATGAAATTTTAAAATGAAATATCTTTATCAGAACATACACAAATTATAGGGGTTCACGTGGCATAGTAAGTTAAGTCGATGACTAGCAAGACAAACTACGTCATGATATTAAATGGTTCGAGCCTGACTGGCTTCTCACACTTTCCCCAGACATCCTGCACGAGGCTGTGCAAATGGCATAACGCTGCCCAGGATTTGGGATAGATAAACCAACTTATCTATCCTGCCACGTTACTCTCCAGCGACTCCTTGTGTGCAGATCAGGTGCCTGTGAATTCAATTGTTGAAGTAGATTTGGGGAGTTTAATCATCTCAAACATGATCTGACTAAAAGGCTTCCGTGTTGGATGAGCAGTGTGAAAAGAATCTGCCAGCTCAGCCTTCACCATCCCGCATCTGTCCAAGGAGTTGAGCAGCTGCCGACAAGGAAGGGTTAGAGGGAAATTGGACGAAGAATTGCGAGGGGAGAAAAATGTGAGAAATACAACATGTATGAATTATATTTTCTTTATACGGTTTGTGTGGGGTTTGGAATAAAATAACAATTTTGTATGATAGTTTTCTATCTAAGTTAGACTCATGATATCTACAGTGTGCCAATAACTCTGGAGGGCCCTGTAGCATCCTAAATCTTGGATATCAGCCACACAGACAGACAGATAATCGAGAGGGGCACAGGTTATTTGTCTATTATTTGCATTCCTAATTTGTTTACTCCAGGAAAGCAGAGTTGTGAAATTAATTTTCCTGACTCGAAGCAAACACAACTGGCTAATAATGACAGAAATAAATATTATCAATATTAGCAAAAAGGACATTAACCTAGTCGATGGCTACAAAGCATGCAAATGTGCAAATTGGTATTTGATAGTTATTATAAAACTTATTATAACAGTTCATTCAGATCAGGGACCTGCTAGGAGGATTAATATTATTATTTTTAAATCAATTGTCCCAATGAAACCCTATGAAAATCCTTGGATAATGTTGTATATACACTATATAAAACCAAAAGTAAGACAACAGACCATCACACTTATTGGACATCCCATTTTGACATCCCATTGCAAAACCATGTGTGTTAACCAACAAACACACAGAGACCGTTCCATTGTCGGCCCTGGGGAAAAAAACAAGGCCTGTGCAGTCTTGTGTGGTTAACTTGGCCCCATCCCATTTCTCCCCCTTAGCCTCCCCCTCTATTTGAGTGAGCCTTGATGGGGAAGACGCCATCGAGAAGAAAACTTTGAGGGAAGGTGGTGAAATAGTGAATGGGTTGGCACTCCTAACTCGCAAGCATCATTAAAGTCGACAATGGAAACTATGCATTAGCTATGACAATGAGTCCGGTTTTTCCAAAGATTAAAGATATATATATATATATTGAATTAGATTTTCCTTGCCAAATATTATATCCATGATATTAAATTTTTGGAAAAAAAAACCATCATATTACATTTATTCAATATTTGTGAAGATTTATTTGAATAAATACTTTGCCATACTGAAATCAATGGACACAAATAATGAGAATGTTTAAATCAATTAATTCTTTGAACCTGTGTTTTTGTTTTATATTCTGATTGTAATTTAAGGAATTTGGATTAAGATTATATGTAATTTAAGAGTACATATTCTGAGTGTGTATTAATATTATACTGATGTTTAGTAACATACATTAACATAGAATGAGAATAAGGCTGTGTAGTTTGTCCATACAATTTTTCACAATGCCAGTGGCTGCAGTATCAAGGGTAAAACTGCATTTCGCCAAAAACAAAGTTTGTGATTAGGATGGAGGGGTAGGGCAAAGGTCAAGGGTTTTTCAGGGGCTGGAGCCTTTGTTGTTGCTTGAGGAGAAAGGGAGAGTGGCATCACTTCCGCATAAAGTAGGACTATAGCCTACATAACAATGATATAATTTACTATTTTGTTGGTTGTCTAAGACCTAGTTTGTAATATGGTCTGTTACAATTTTAGCAATATACATTCCTGTCATTTAGCAGGAAGTCTTGACACCAACGAAATTCTATAATTTTCTATGTTCCTAAAGCACTTTAATAATTTTACTGTCACTTTTATCAATCATCTCTCTCACCAAGGGAGATCAGAGCCGAGCTGGCAGGAATGCTACGTCAGCTTGAGACATGGCTCTGTTCCGTCCAATGGGCTAAGATAGAATTTTGTGAAATAATGATTAAGTGTGAAAATCTAATGTGCTTTCTCAGAGAAAACAAAACCTCAGTGGCCCAATGGCTTTTGGAACACAACAATTACATTTTATGCGACAAATGTCAGTGGCGTGTCTTATAGTTAACCTTTTCTGACTTAAGATGGAAAATGCCAGCTCGCAGGCTTCATGCGCATTCGTGCAGTTGTCACGTGCACGACAGATCTTACAGGAAACACACATATGCCAACTACTACACAAAGAAGCGCTACCTTTTCACACGTTTTATCATTTCTACACCGCATTCCAAATTATTATGCAAATGGTATTTTACACTGATTTCCCTACATAGTCGATGCAAATGTCAGTATAAACATATAAATGCTATATAAATAAACTTGCCTTGCCTTGCCTTGCCTAAACAGTCAGGTCATTTTCACACCTTCCGGGACCCAAAAGGGGCCTACCAGCTCTATCCCCCCCTAAATGAGACTACCAGCTCTATCCCCCCCTAAATGAGACTACCAGCTCTATCCCCCCCTAAATGGGACTACCAGCTC
>JACXGM010013374.1:6449-23184 GCA_016801145.1 Umbra pygmaea | reverse complement strand
TGGGTTTTCATGAGCTGTATGCCAAAATCATCAGTATTAAAACAATAAATGACCTGAAATATTTCAGTTGGTGTGCAATGAATCTAAAATATATGAAAGTTTAA
This sequence comes from Umbra pygmaea, assembly GCA_016801145.1. NCBI lineage: Eukaryota > Metazoa > Chordata > Actinopteri > Esociformes > Umbridae > Umbra > Umbra pygmaea. The sequence goes on along the minus strand of JACXGM010013374.1, from coordinate 23,080 downwards.
TTTTTATCATTACATTATGGAAAATAATGAACTTTATCACAATATGCTAATTTCTTGAGAAGGACCTGTATATATGACTGTATATATGACTATAACTGACTGTATAATGTATAATAACAGACTATAACTGACTGACAAACAGACAGCCAAAAACAAAGGGAAGGCAGGAGGATGGAAAGATATAAAAAGGGCCAATGTAAATGTCTGACATGTGGCTGTAAGGCCTGCTAGTCTGTCTCAACTAACTGAACAGGTATTAAAGGCAGATGAACATAAATAAACATGCATACAATGAGTATGTGTTGTATAAAAAAAAATACTCTAATCTGTTAACCTTTAAAAGTAGTTCTAAGTAATTGGAAACATGGCCAGCCCATGGTATCCTAACAAATATATATATATATTTTTTATTAATAATTAGGTAAGAAAACACTGAATTCAGTAGATGTATACAACAGGGTGTAGTTACTAAATAATATACAAAAGAATGTACTGTAGTAGAAGTGCTCACTGAAATTCTTAATATTCTCGGAGTAAAATTGATTTCCCACTCCTGATATTACATGGTTATGTTTTAATGCTTAAATAAACTAAATGTTTGAATATGTTAATTCAATACTAATGTGATCATGGATTGATAAATTTAGATGGAACAAAATAAATGAAAGTACAGTAGCCTGTTGGATGCTGTGGCTTCTCCTGTGTGTCTTGTGTCTGGGTCTGCTAAGCAAATGTCTGGTTATCTGAGTCTCGTCAAGACCCCTTACAGCAGTGGTCCTCAAACCCTTCCATGGAGGGCCTAGTGTATGCTGGTTTTTGGTCTTTCCCTTCAATTAGAGCATAATTAGGACCTGGACTGGCAGGTGAGGGGAGATACTAACCAATTAGTGAGCTACTCCATCAGGCTTGTACAAGGTAAAAGAAAAAACCTGCATACACTAGGCCCTCCATGGAAGGGTTTGAGGACCACTGCCTTACAGGTTAATCATCTTCCTCTAGGTGAGGATGACCTCAATGAGAGCTCACGCTCAATTAATCAAATGAAGTATTGTTAAACCACAATAGAAACTGCTTTAATATAGGAGCTATCTTATCTAATTATTTCTGAATTAGTTCACAGTTTAAAGGAAAATACTCTCCGTCACTGTCTTAGACTGGTAATGTTCAACTCCCTATTTGGTTACACTACCACAACCACATTAGGAGGAAGTAACTTCCAACTCAGTTATTTCAATGTAAACAGCATAGCAAACTAATTACATGTTCTATTGCTAAACTCAACTTTTCTGAATCATTTACATTGAATAATGTATTAAAGTTTATCATAGTTGGGAATGTCCACCTAATTTAGAATTTAATAAATTACCTACGTTTCAAAGTATGAAAGTCAGTGGTTCGAGCCTGACTATGGGTTCTATGACTTTACCCGGAACCTCCAGCATGAGCAGTGGCAGCAAATTGGCCTATTGCTGCCCAGGATTTGGGTTAGATAAATCAGATTATCTACCTTGCCACATCGCTCTCCACTGACTCCTCTTGTGCAGATCGGGCGCCTGTAAATTCAATCACCGAATTATAGTTGGTGAGTGTAATCAACCCACACAAGGCTTCCGTGTTACATGAACGTTGAGAAAAGAATCTGCCGGCTCATCGACATGTGGTTGGATGAACCATGTGACCGCCCTTTAACATCCCACATCTAACGGAGATGTACTGGAGCTGCAGACAAGGCAGGGTTAGTTAAGTGGGAAATTGGGCAAAACCAATTTGAAGAAAAATAGGAACGTAAAATGAATAAATAATAATAACAGTACTGAAATGTCACTTGATGTCAGCACAACTATTTCAATAATATTGTTTACATTATTGAATTTGGTAACTATAGGTGATTACATAAATATACACTCACCGGCCACTTCATTAGGTACACCTGTTTACTGCTATTTACAAAAAATATCCAATCAGCTAATTAAGTGGCAGCAAGTCAATGCATTTAGGCATGTAGACATGTAGACATGGTGAAAATGCTCTACCGAAATTCAAAGCTAGCATCAGAATAGTGAAGAAAGGTGATTTAAGAGACTTGGAACGTGCCACCAGACGGGCTGGTTTGAGTATTTTAGAAAGTGCTGATCTACTGAAATTTTCCCACAGTGTGTCAGTGGGTTACAAAACGAACCATCCTCTATAGTTTGAACTCAATCTCAAAGCCCCCAAATATTAGCCAACCCTTTACACTTCTCCACCTCTAACTTAAGGCAAGTGTTTTTATAGCACCTACTGTATTCCCTCAATATTAAGAAGTGCTATGACTGACTTACCAACAAAATACAGTGCCTTGCGAAAGTATTCGGCCCCCTTTAACTTTTCGAACTTTTGCCACATTTCAGGCTTCAAACATAAAGATATGAAACTGTAATTTTTTGTGAAGAATCAACAACAGGTGGGACACAATCATGAAGTAGAATGAAATTTATTGGATATTTCAAACATTTTTAACAAATAAAGAACTGAAAAATTGAGCGTGCAAAATTATGTTGATTAAAAATTATGTTAATTAATAATTAAGTTAATACTTTGTAGCGCCACCTTTTGCTGCGATTACAGATGTAAGTCGCTTGGGTTATGTCTCTATCAGTTTTGCACATCGAGAGACTGAAATTTTTGCCAATTCCTCCTTGAAAAACAGCTTGAGCTCAGTGAGGTTGGATGGAGAGCGTTTGTGAACAGCCGTTTTTAGTTCTTTCCACAAATTCTCGATTAGATTCAGGTCTGGACTTTGATTTGGCCATTCTAACACCTGGATATGTTTATTTGTGAACAAGTGTAGTGGATTTTTAGATGTTTCACAGGACTGATTATAGCAACTGTCTAAGGACTAGCAGCCTCTCACACTCTTGACAACTGCCGGAGTGAGACCCGGAAGGAAAGGGGGGCAAACCCCCCACTATGGGTAGTCAACTAGAAGCTGAGAACTCAACATTATAGTGTATATCATGATATTTCATCTTGGGGCTTGACGGATCATCCCATAAAGGGAGTTTGTGTTTTTACTACATGCAAGGCTATATGATTTTCTCCACAGAGCGACTAGAAGAGAAAAATGCTAGCTTTCTACGGTGAAGCATATTCACATGTTATAACTCAGCCCTTTTGTTACAGCCCGGATAGCGCCACCAAGGCGACACATAATCTAATTGTTGACGTACTCCTTTGTTTTCCAATTCCAGCCAGTGAACTGATCTTTATTTCGTATGCAGCGGGAGATAGGTGGGCGTCACCTCTCAGTGGAAATATAAGCCTTTGTTTAAGGTTAATCAGATGAGTTCTCTTTAATGATTCTCCTGGCCCACGTCAGTGCGCGCCATAGCAAATGTGTTGAATAAATGTTGAGAAATAGACTGAACCGTATAAGACATGCTTAGATCGTAGATCATATTTAGGAGTTTTAGATGACATGTAATTATTGGTATTGTATTGTGTAATTTCTGTGTGCGGTTAAAGCGTGTACTTCGATGCCCTTTATCTGGAATTAAATATTATTCTCTTTACCAGTGTTGGGTATAGTTACTTTTAGGATTTCTTTTTAGTTACTTGATGAGTTCACAAGTTTTGGGAAGTCCCTAATTGAGACAAAATTATCAGGTAAATGGAGTTCATATCTTACTGGTGACCATGATTGAGATGTTCTTTACTCTGTCTATTTGTTTCATAGGTCACTGTTAAGATATGAACTCCATTTACCTGATCATTTTGTCTTAATTAGCCACTTCCCAAAACTTGTGAACTCATCAAGTAACTAAAAAGTAATCCTAAAAGTATGCCCAACACTGCTCTTTACTAAGTTCTGTCCATCTGACATTCTAAATCATTTCCCAGAAAATCTCTGGTGGAGTCATTAATGGGAACGTAAGCTATCTTGTTGCGGCCTGCTCTTAAGTTTCAGCCCTTATCACGCACACATTCAAGCTAGGTAGCTTATGCACTGGGTCTGACTTGCGGGCAACGCTTTAGATTCCCAGGTCGCTCTAGTATTTCTTTCAGTAGCTGTTTACACACACGGATAAATTGTCGATATGGGGTCAGATAGTTAGATAGAAAATATCAACAACGTCTATATCAATCCTCTATACGCATTTATTAAGCTTTTCTCCTTCTCAAATCAGACTATTGCAACAGGGGAGAAAAGGAAATATATTAATTATTATTGCTTTAACTTCATAAGTGCATCTTAATTGTATCCTTTTACTCCCTTGACTACAACATTCCATTGTAGATTTTGCTTTATGTTTTGGATCATTGTCATGGTCTTTTGTAGACTCCATCAGGTTTTCTTCCAGAATGGTCCTGTATTTGGGTCTATCCATCTTCCCATCAATTTTAGCCATCTTCCCTGTCCCTGCTGAAGAGAAGCAGGCCCAAACCATGATGCTGCCACCACCATGTTTGACAGTGGGGATGGTGTGTTCAGGGTGATGAGCCTTGTTGCTTTTACGCCAAACATAACGTTTTTGCATTGTTGCCAAAAAGTTCGATTTTGGTTTCATCTGACCAGAGCACCTTCTTCCATATGTTTGGTGTGTATCCCAGGTGGCTTGTGGCAAACTTTAAATAACACTTTTTATGGATATCTTTCAGAAATGGCTTTCTTCTTGCCACTCTTCCATAAAGGCCAGATTTGTGCAGTATATGACTGATTGTTTTCCTATGGACAGACTCGCCCACCTCAGCTGTAGATCTCTGAAGTTGATCCAGAGTGATCATGGGCCTATTGGCTGCATCTCTGATCAGTCTTCTCCTTGTATGAGCTGGAAGTTTAGAGGGACGGTCAGGTCTTGGTAGATTTGCAGTGGTCTGATACTCCTTGCATTTCAATATTATCGCTTGCACAGTGCTCCTTGGGATGTTTAAAGCTTGGGAAATCTTTCTGTATCCAAATCCGGCTTTAAACCTCTCCACAACAGTATCTCGGACCTGCCTGGTGTGTTCCTTGTTCTTCATGATGCTCTGTGTGCTTTCAACGGACCTCTGAGACTATCACAGAGCAGGTACATTTATACAAAGACTTGATTGCACACAGGTGGATTCTATTTATCATCATTAGTCATTTAGGTCAACATTGGATCATTCAGAGATCCTCACTTAACTTCTGGAGAGAGTTTGCTGCACTGAAAGTAAAGGGGCTGAATAATTTTGCTCGCCCAATTTGTCAGTTTTTTATTTGTTAAAAAAGTTTGAAATATCCAATAAATTTTGTTCCACTTCATGATTGTGTCCCACTTGTTGTTGCTTCTTCACAAAAAATTAAAATGTTATATCTTTATGTTTGAAGCCTGAAATGTGGCAAAAGGTCGAAATGTTCAAGGGGGCCAAATACTTTCGCAAGGCACTGTATACAACTAGTTACATGATATTAAGTGCTAATCAGGGTTCAAATTACTTGGGAGCTCACATAAAAGCAGTAAAATCATACACCTGTGGGGGTCATTTTTTCCTTTAATATATATCAGGACATTTATGTGAATAAACAGCCTAAAATAAACATGTTTTCCGAAAGAATGCAATAGGTCTATGCTACTGCTAGGCGCATATCGCGATGGGTGTGTTTTTGATCATGTTATACATCCGTTGCTCAAGTCCAATGTTATTTAAATACCAAAGGATACCAAACCACTTAGAAGACCCCATTCTTTGCCATGAGGACAACAAAATCATACACTCAGTATAGCAACAGGGTAATATAAGGTGGTTTGTTATTATTGTTGATTCTCTACTCCTGTATTAAGAAACGTTGACTTCAACTGAAGTCCAATGTTAGGATATTTATTTATCTACACATGCCGTGCCTACTTAGGCCACTTTTTTAAGAGACTCCCACAAAGATGAAATCATTATTCAGTGGGTTTTGTCCAACATGTCTCAGGACCTACACACTGCCATAGTCACACGTTGGACCTTGTATTGTCTCATGGGTTAGATGTTGTAGATCTCAGTGTTTATCCTCTTAAACCAGGAATTTCAGACCACCATTTGATTACATTTACTGTTACATCAGTAACTCCAATTGTAACCCAACCAAGGACTTTTAAGAACCATAATATAAATTCTCTAACAACCCAACGGTTCTTGGATGCCCTTCCTGACTCATTCTATCATACCAATGATGTCACAGTTGAAACATCTGTGAATGATCTAACTGAAAATTTACACCTAACCCTGTGTAACACACTGAATGCATTTGCACCGCTTAAAACAAAACATATCCGTAACAAGAAACTTGCACCCTGGTATACAGAAAACACCAGAACCCTAAAGCAAGCCTTCAGAAGATTGGAGCGGAAATGGCGTTCTACCAAGTGGGAAGAATTTCGACTAGCTTGGAATGACAGTACTCTACATTACCGTAATGCACTTACTTCTGCCCGATCAGCCTATTTCTCCAACCTAATTGAGGAGAACAAAATAACCCCAAATTTCTTTTTGATACAGTTGCAAAGTTAAATAAAAAGCAGAATTCCACAAATGAAATAGGACTACATTTTGACAGTAATGAATTCATGAGCTTTTTTGATGAAAATAGCATTACTATTAGAAAACAAATCACAGAATCCTCCCTTAAGAAGCATATATCCCCTAAACTCACATGTCCCGAGATTGTGCAAAACAGTCAGGATGTTGGCTTAGGAATGACACTGGAATTTTTTTATCCTGTATCCCCTGAGTCTTTAACTAAAATAGTAAAGGCTTCAAAGCCATCCAGCTGTCAACTGGACCCTATTCCAACAAAATTTCTAAAAGAGTTACTCCCTGTGCTTGGCTCACATATGCTAAAAATAATAAATTGCTCTCTAGTATCTGGGTGTGTACCAAACTCCCTAAAATTGGCTGTAGTGAAGCCACTCTTAAAAAAGACTAATCTTGACCCAGAAAAACTAAACAACTACCGGCCTATTTCAAATCTACCATTTCTCTCAAAAATATTAGAAAAAGTGGTCGCCCAGCAACTCAGTGAATTCCTAAAGACTAATAACACTTACGAAAAGCTCCAGTCTGGGTTTAGACCCCATCATAGTACTGAGACTGCACTTGTAATTGTGATAAACAACCTTCAAGTTTCATCCGACCAGACCTGTGCCTCTGTTCTTGTACTTCTGGACCTGAGGGCTGCCTTCAACATTCTTCTAGACAGATTGGAAACCTATATCGTGCTACGTGGACATGTTTTGGCATGGTTCCGATCCTATCTATCTGAAACATATCAGTTTGTATCTGTGGATGGTCTGTCCTCCAAACAATCAAAGGTATGCTTTGGTGTTCCACAAGGTTCTGTTTTGGGACCGCTACTGTTCTCGCTATACATGTTGCCTCTTGGTGATGTCACCCAGAAACACAATGTCAACTTTCACAGCTATGCTGAAGACACACAGCTGTACATTTCAGTAAAAAAGGGAGAATCCCCAAAACTACACACCCTGGAAGCCTGTGTTTTGGATATAAAGAGTTGGATGACAGAAAAGTACTTACTTCTAAACTCTGAAAAAACAGAAATGCTTATTTTAGGACCCAAGAAACAAAGAGACCTGCTGTCAAATCTGGCAGTAAACATAGACAGTTATACAGTCATATCAGAAACAACTGTAAATGACCTTGGTGCTACTCTGGACCCAGATCTTTTTTTTGACGAACATGTAAAAAATATCTCAAGAGCAGCTTTTTTCCATCTAAGGAACATTGCAAAAATTTGAAATTGTCTGTCAAAGAATGATACAGAAAAGTTAACCCATGCCTTTGTTACCTCAAGATTGGATTATTGTAATACTCTCTTTTCTGGCTACCCAGACAAAACCCTAAAAAAACTTCCGTTAGTGCTTAACACAGCCGCCAGAGTTCTGACTAGAACTGCAAAATCAGAACACTTACCCCAATTCTAGCCTCTCTACACTGGCTGCCCATTAAGGCTAGGGCTGATTTCAAAGTTTTACTATTAACATACAAAGCACAACATGGACTTTCCCCTACTTATCTGTCTGATTTGGTGCAACCATACATACCCACACGTACATTACTTTCACAAGATGCCGGCCTCCTCATTGTTCCTAGAATTTGTAAACAAACAGCTTGGTGGAAGGGCTTTCTCATATAGAGCTCCAATTCTGTGGAATGATCTGCCAACCCATGTGAGAGATGCAGACTCAGTCTCAACATTCAAGTCTATGCTGAAGACTCATCTCTTCAGTAAGTTCTATGGTATAGTGTAGTCTGGCCCAGGGGGCTAAAAGAGAAAGGCGGCACCGTTAATGAACCGCCCATCCTGGCTTGCCTGGTAGGCTCCCCTCTCTCTACTGGGATATCCTCACTCCAATGCTACCCCTGCGGCTGTTACGGTCTCCTGGTGACCCTTTGGAGGTGTGGTCTTGGCAATGTGGGTGGGTCAGAAGCATGACTGCTTGCTCCTGCCAGAGGCTTCCTTGTGCAGGACCACATCTCTTGTCCCCCCCGTCTCAGCCCTAGATGTTATGCTGCAAGTTTATGTGCCGGGGGACTAGAGTTTTTCTGCCCCCAGAGGCAGATTATATATTCATTTTGGGGTCAGAGCTGTGTCGAGGTACTAGACCCAAGGTATGCCCACTCTAATGTTCCTTATTTCATGTTCATCCTAGGAGGACCCTAGGAACATGCAACAGGACCATGTGGCCTGATGACTACTTCCACTGCGGTTGATGATCCCGTTTTGACCTGATGATGCCAGCTTTCATCTCCAGGCGGCTTCACGGTCTTCCTTCGCAAGACCACCAAACTGTATTGATGCTACATAAAGACTATGGTCACAGTCCACCCATCATATCTTCATTGCTGGACAATAATTGAACACTGATAAACAAAGTGACCTTATTACAATGGGCTGTGTACCTTCAGATCCCACCACCCGGTACAGCCAGAAGAGGACTGGCAACCCCCTTGAGTCTGGCCTCTTTCTAGGTTTCTTCCCAGGTCCCTCCTACTAGGGAGTTTTTCCTAGCCACTGTGCATCACTTGTGTTGCTTGCTTTTGCACTGCAAAAAATACTCTTCTTGAAACAAGCTAAATAATCTTAAATCTGGCCAAATTGTCCGGTATCAAGCAAATAAATCTGCCAATGGGGTAAGCATTTTTCCTTGCCAAGAATTCTTGAAATTAGCAAAAAAGTCTTGACACTGAGAAGCACAGATTTATCTTAAAATTAGATTAAAATGCTTAAAACTAAGCAAGTTTAGCTAGATACAAGCCCTTGAAAAGTTATTTTAGATATAAATCCTTAAAATTCGTTTTTTTTGTCAATTGTTCTTATTTTGAGAGTTTTTATTCTTATAATAAAATTCCTAAATTAGCACAACAATCTTAAAATGAGATGAAATTTCTTGAAAAAGACCAAGCAATAGAAGTTACTTTGTCTTAAAATAAGCAGCATGAAGCATTCTCACTTTGAGGGTCTTTATTAAACCAAAGCATGATATTATTCCAGAGCAGTAACAATACACATACCACCTCTCCATTTCAAATGACATCTCAATTTCAGTGATGCTAAGTAATTAAATGTGAGCTACATGTTAACACCATATGAGATTTATCTACTTACTCAATGAACGCTTGCCATTCAGACATGGCTTTCTTATACGAATGGGTTACATCGCACAACTCATCTCCCAGCACCTTGGTTTGCAACACACAAAAGTGTGGCAATAGACTTAGGATACAGTAGGTCAAGTGAAGGCCATGAGACAGAGGCCCCTCATACTACAAATCTTTGGAAAGTGCACATCAGTGGAGGAAGGCATTGCGATCTTCTGAGGGGAAGATAACAAAATAATCCATGTAGAATATTAGGAAACAGCTGAAAACAAGTAACATGTTTCATTCAGTATTGTAGTAATGTTTCACATATCACAGTTTGAACCATCATGCCTTTCATACCCATGAGAATCAAGGGTATAAAATCATTTTGGCTTCTTAAAAAATATGTGATGAATGTCACAATGAACAATTGTTTGCTTGATTTTGATATTTAGTTTAGAAACTTTTGAAGTGCTGGGCTCAACCTGCATGGCACGGTGACTGCATCTTCCAACTGCTGATGAACCTTGGATTTTAATATGCTCAGTCTCCCCCCCCTGAAATGCAGATGTAAACATTTAAAAAAGAGGACACACAAAAGCACTGTAAAGCGCTTTCGTCGCCATTGGTCAGAAAAAGCGCTATATAAATGCAGTCCATTTCCTTGTGTTAAACTATTTTGGTATAGTATGAAATAATTGTCTGCTTCTAATATGTTTTAAGCTGTCTTAAGCTGGATTCACACCAGGTCCGGCAAACTGGTTGCATTGCAGCGGAAGTCCATTCATTTCAATAGGAAGCAATGCGCACCGCTGCGGCAAATCTACTGGAACCGGCAAAATGTGGATGCGGTGCGGCGGGTGTGGCCGTACAGTGCCAGAACCGGAAGTTGATTTACCTCAGAGAAAAAGCGAATATGTCGCTTTCATCTATGAGTGTGTGAGATTGCAAGACAAGCTTTGACAGCTCAGTAGATAGTTTTCGTATTGTTAATGAATACTAAACTGAAAACAGCTCCTGTCAGTCGCCTTGCTGGAGATAGATATGGAGGACCAAGTCTGCCAAAATAATAAATAAATATGTGTCTATAAAAATATTTATACATAAAAATATTTATACATAAAAATATACATAAAAATATACAAATATAAAATTATACATTTATTAATCAATATTATTTCCCTATTTATTTATTTCTGTGATCATTTATTTCTGTATTTATTTATTTTTATATTCATTTATTTCCATATACTTTTATTTCTGTATTTATTTATTTCCGTATATATTTATTTCTGTATTTCTACATCCTTAAGCTAATGAGAGGGCGGGACTTAATTGTTCAGCCATAGCAAGCAAGCCAAGAGCGGGAGATAGAAACCATATATACGGTCTGTGATAGAAACAGATTGTGAACATAAAAAACGCAGCTGGGGAGAAACCAAGGGTACAACACGGGGTTGGTTTGTAAGATAAATAATTTTTTCACCAACCCCAAAAAGAGATGCAATGTCACAAACAGAAAATCAATTTAACTGTGCCGATTAGTTGCGTTTTGTGGCTTCGGTGTCACCTGTTATGCTCCGTTAACTACCGTAGCTGCTCTCTCGCAGCGGCGAACTTAGTTTCTGTGTGTGTGTGGGTGACTTGGTGTGTTTGTGTGCGTGTGTTTTCACAACACATTGCACTGGCGGTTCTATTCTTTGATGAAATGGATAGGCTACAACGAGAAGGGCGTCCGACTGCTCCGGTATTAACGGAATTGTATATCAAAATATGACGCCTACGAACGTAGTAATCTAGGCATGTAAAATCGATCTTCACACTCTGATACCGATCAACCAATGGGAAAAAGGTGACACCGTGACATGCTTTGATTGACAGCCTCCTCATTAGCTTAAGGATCTGGAAATACAGAAATAAATATATACAGAAATAAATAAATACAGAAATAAAAGAATATGTAAATAAATTAATATAAAAATGTATAAAAACTGAAATAAATGATCACGGAAATGAATAAATAGGGAAATAATATTGATTAATAAATGTATAATTTTCTATTTTTCTATTTTTCTATATATGTTTTTGTATAAATATTTTTATTGATGCATATATTTATTTATTTATTTATTATTTTGGCAGACTCAGTCCTCCATAGATAGACAGTTGTATGCAATGTTGCCCACCATCTCGTAGATGCGGAAGATTGATTATGATTAGAGGTCGACCGATTATGATTTTTCAAGGCCGATACCGCTAACGATTATTGGAAAACCAATAAAGCTGATACCGATTAATTGACCGATTATTTTTTTTTGTGGGGAAATAATGACATTTCAAAAATACTGAAACAACAAACCTTTAATATAGGCTAATTCTTAATATAATACACAAAATATTTTCAAATCTCAAATAAATATCAAATTATTTAAATTTTTTCTAACAGAATGTCAAACAAATGGCAAAACACATAGTAGGCATAGAAAGATTTGTATTTGATACAACATCGCCTATTAAATGTTTTTTGTAAAACAAACCCTTGGGTTTTGCCTCAAAAAACATTTAACCTGTGCATTTTGATTTGATAGTTTGATAGTCCTTTTATTAACCAATCATATTTTGTGGTGCACAATAGGGGTCGACCGATTTATCGGTGCACAGATTAATCGGCCGATCTTTTGACATTTTTTACATAATCGGCATCGGCCAATATCAAGCCGATTAATAAGCAGGCGCATCTTGCGGGCAGCCTGGTCGCCAGGCCCTGGTGTTGTTGTTGTGGAACACGTGTACGATGCACGCTGCTCCTAGAGTCAATTACCAGAGTGAGCTGACATCATCCAGTGACTAAGGAAGGAGCTGTTCCTCTGAGAAAACAGTAAGGATTAAATTCTTATAAATCCTATTTAATGAAAAAACGTATGACATGTTACTGCCAACTTCGAGAAAAAAATGAATTGGCGACATGACTTTTGGCTACTTTGGATATTCATAGCTGTCATGTCACAATAATTAAGCTAGAATTTTGCAATCACAGACAGTGGATCTGAGACTTATTATTTGTTCCGTTTGCGTGTCTATATTTGGGAGGATTGTCAACTAAATGCAGAGAAAGAAGTTAAAAGAGACCACCGCACCATAGGCTAGCGAAGGACTGGCTTTGCTTTGCTAGCGTCGTTGCTAGGGTTGGTAACAGTCTATGGTTGGTACAGAGTAGACCCGCTGCTAATATGGCACCTGTGCTTTAACTACCCGTATCTACCGGACCGAATAGCAACGCGGATTTCTGTGCCTCATTTCGACGCCACTGATATGCCTGCGTTGCTCTCTGATGCCCCGAAAACAATGTTAGAATAACAGAAACATCACAGCATGTGACGCTAGTTAACATTACACTCGCAGCTAACGTTAGACTTGGTAAGTTTGTAGCTAGCATGAAAGGGGATAAATTAAAATCAGTTGCATATAATCACTTGTTAGCTTCACATGGTTAATATTAGTCTACAATAGTGGGTTCCGTGCTTTCATTCCAACATAACCCATTTTTTTATAAGCCAAAACTTCTATCCGTTCTGTTTTCCTCAAGGCTTTTAGGGAAAAACGACCTGTTTTTAGAAAAAACTGCTGCACAAGGGTTAACTAGCTATATTGCGTTGCATATGATAAATAAGGGGGGTTTATAATTAATCATCAGATCAGCCAACAGTAGATCAAAATCGGGTACTGGTACCAAACGAGTGCTGATTTAATATGTCCATTCAACAATGCACAGTCATTGTTGCGCACTTTTGCGCACATAAAACGTGTCAAAATACGATGCCTATTCAAAACGATACACAGATGACAGTTTTTTTTACTTCCACATTTAATCAAAAGGCATTCATGTTAGCAGGGAATATACGTCGCTAGTGTTCTCAAACGTCGTTTTCAAAATAGCCTATTTCTGATGTTGAGTCAGATAGTGGCGAATAGAGAGAAGAACATTTGGCTATTCCAACTCATTGCACAAGAGAATAATTCTGTAGTTAAAGACAAAATCTCATGTTTCTCAGTTAATGCTTTTGTTATATTTATATTCTTTGTCATATTTGTGTATTGATTTTGAAACCAGATATTTATCAAGTGCTTCTGGAAATTATGTCTTATCTGTACTCCTGTTGTGCACCACCAAATATGATTGGTTAATAAAAGGACAACTATCAAAATGCACAGATTAAAAAGGCAAAAGCCAAGGGTTTGTTTTACAAAACAGATTTAATAGGCAAAGTTGTTTCAAATACAAATCGTACTATGCCTACTATGTGTTTTGCCATTTGTTTTGCATTTTGTTTGAACAAATTTATATAATTTGATATATTTGAGATTTGAAAATAGTTTGTGTATTATATTAAGAATTAGCCAATATTAAAAGTTTTTTGAGTATTTTTGAAATGTCATTATTTCTCCACAAAAAATAATAATAATCGGTTGATTAATCGGTATCGGCTTTTTTGGTCTTCCAATAATCGTTATCGGTATCGGCCTTGAAAAATCATAATCGGTCGACCTCTAGTGCACAACGGGAGTACAGATATGACAATTTCCAGAAGCACTTGATAAATATATCTGGTTTCAAAATAAATACACAAATATGACAAAGAATATAAGTATAACAAAAGCATTAAATGAGAAAAATGGGATTTCGTCTTTAACTACAGAATTATTCTCTTGCGCAAGGAATTGGAATAGCCTAATATTCTTCTCTCTTTTCGCCACCGTCTGACTCAACATCAGAATAGGCTACTTTGAAAAGCACGTTTGAGAAAACTATCGACGTATATTCCCTGCTAAAATGAATGCCTTTTGATTAAATGTGGAAGTAAAAAAAAACTGTCTTCTGTGTATCGTTTTGAATAGGCATCGTATTTTGAAAAGTTATATGTTGCGCAATGACTGTGCATTGTTGAATAGACCTTAATTAAATCCGCACTCGTTTGGTCCCAGTACCCAATTTGATGTTGGCTGATCTGATGATTCATTTTAAATTCCCCTTATTCATCATATGCTCAACTTAATATAGCTAGTTAACCCTTGTGCACCAGTTTTTTTAAAACAGGTCGTTTTTTCCTGAAAGCCTTGAGGAAAACAGAACGGATAAAATTTTGGCTGATTCTGTCGGAATGAAAGCAGTGAACCTCAACCCATTATTCTAGACTAATATTAACCACGTGAAGCTAACAAGTAATTTTAATGTATCCCCTTTCATACTAGCTACAAACTTACCAAGGCTAACGTTAACTGCTGACGAGTGTAATGTTAACTAGCGTCACATGCTGCGATGTTTCTGTTATTCTAACATTCGTTTTCTGAGCATCAGAGAGGAGAGCAACGCAGGCATATCAGTGGCGCCGAAATGAGGCACGAAATCCGCGTTGCTATTCGGTCCGGTAGATACGGGTAGTTAAGGCACAGGTGCCATAGCAGCGGGTCTAGTCTGTACTAACCATAGACTGTTGCCAACCCTAGCAACAACGCTAGCAAAGCAAAGCCAGTCCTTCACTAGCCTATGGTGCGGTGGTCTCTTAACTACAACTTCTTTCTCTACATTGAGTTGACAATCCTCTCAAATATAGACACACAAACGGAACAAATAATAAAAGTCTCAGTACCACTGTCTGTGATTGCAAAATTCTAGCTTAATTATTGTGACATGACAGCTATCAATATCCAAAGTAGCCGAACGTCATATCGCCTATTCATGTTTTTTCTCGAAGTTGGCACTAACATGTCATACGTTTTTTCATTAAATAGGATTTATAAGAATTTTAATCCTTACTGTTTTCTCCTTCCTTAGTCACTGGATGAGGTCTGCTCACTGCTAGTAATTCACTCTAGGAGCAGCGTGTTCCACAACATCAGGGCCTGGCGACCAGGCTGCTCGCAGATGCGCCTGTTTATAAATCGGCTTGATATTGGCCGATACCGATTATGTAAAAAATGGCAAAAAAATCGGCCAATTAATCTGCGAACCGATAAATCGGTTGCCCTCTAATTATGATGTTGATTGCAGTGTACAAGTGTGTCTGCATTACGATGCTGTATGGGGATTTTTTTTCCGTGGCTCGTGTGAATCCAGCTTTACAGTTCCGCACCTGTCCGAAACTGTTTTGAACTGGGACGACTGGACACCACAGATTTAATAAATATTTTCAGTGGTTTAACTTTTAGGTTCACTTGTAGCCAGCGTTGCATAAGGTACTTTTTAAAAGTAACTTACATTTGTTAAAAGTAACTTACCCAACTCTGCTTGTAGCTAGCTAAAGGTTAAACACAGCTAAATAGCTGTTTGCCCTTGCTATAAAATGTTTGAGATTGTGTTCATGGAAGGCAGTAATGTTCCTGGAAGGCAGTAATGTTCCTATCTGGCTAGCAAACTAGCTAGGTAAGTTAGCTAATGGCTAAAGTTACAGACCACTAATTTAACCATGAAAACATGTAATTGAAACACGAAGCATAAATAAAATTGTTTATTTACTTAATAACGCTTTAATATAAAGTGTTACATCCCACTGAAGTTAGAAATTGCAACTTCGCCGAGTCCACCCATTACTCGAACGTTCGTCAGACTGATGAAAAATAACTGCGGTCAAGCCAGCCGACACATCGTGTGCGACAGTCAAGCCAGCCTACACAGTAGCTGTTTCCCAATGTCAAGCAAGGATCCTCCGAAGTTCAACCAAGGACTGAGTCCTTCTTTCAGACAATTTCCCATAGACGGTCAAGGATGCATATGTGTATCCTTCGCGCTCTCACATCACCCACAATCCTATGCGCACGGATTTCCCAGCTCGTTTAAAAAATCAAAAATGGCGGACGTTAGTGGAGACGGAGCAATATGCTTTCAAATGTAAGTATCTTTAGTGTTTAACCTTATTGTACATTTGTTAAAACGGTAGTACATTTAAGTAAAGTTTAACGCCAGTACAAATTGCAATTAATAATTAGCTAGATACATTTCGAGCTAACGGTAGGCTAACTGAACCGGACCTTTTCACTGACGT
>JACXGM010013373.1:0-23084 GCA_016801145.1 Umbra pygmaea | reverse complement strand
GTGTTGACATTTCTACCTTTATAACTGAGGGGATTATAATCAGTGGAAGGTTACATTTAAAATAAAAATGTTTAAATTTAATATTTTTTTCCTGCTCCTTTTTTAAATATGTCATAAAACAGATCAATAATTATCGATATCGACCAATATGAAACACTTATATCGTGATAGAGTTTTCAGCCATATCGCCCAGCCCTACCTTCCACTGATTATAATCCCCTTAGTTATAAAGGCAGAAATGTCAACACAACCATGGAAAACACTCAAATAATTAAAATGTAAACATATGTCTAAAACCACAATGAACACTTAACAATTATCTGTTACACTAAGGTGCAAAATTAGAATACTTAAGAAATGCTAAATAAAGTGTAATAAAATAGTGCAAAGTGTTAAATATAAACAGAGAAACCTGAGACCTGAGAAGGTGGGGAAAACAAGTTTGTGATATAGCCTACCAGTCTTGGTGGGGACGACGTCTTGCATAATTTGCAGACGACATGGTCTGACTACGGTCAGACTTTTAAAAAACAAAAAACTGCCATACTGGCGAGCTGACTTTTCCCGTTTTATCAACAATTTCCTCGCTCGGTGCGGCACTAATTTTCCACTTATCAGTTTCAGTTACGGAAGAATCCACCAGGACTCACGACACGAGACAGTAATATTGCGCAATCAAACTTGATACTGTTAAATGATTGTCTGTTAGCGTGTCACTTGCTACGTTGCTAGGTTACCGGAGAGAGAGTGCCTTTGTTTATGCAACCGAAATTGCTTCGCAACCGCTGTTTTTTTCCGACGAAGCAAAGGAAATTATCAAACGTTTTATCAAACGCATTTTATATTGATATTGATTACGCGTCTATCGCGAGACATATTGTTATCATTTTATCTCCCAGCCCTACACCATAGTCTCGTTCGGCAGTCGTCAACTTCTTTGAATAGAAGACGCAAGGACAGAGCTTCGCCTGTGTGCCAGAACAGTGTGACAGCACCACCCCAATCCACTCTCAGAAGCATCCAGCTGAACCACGAACTGTAACGATGCATCGGGTGGGTCAACATAGTAGCAGATGAGAAGAGGTCATTCAGCAAGATGAAAGCCCTGTCTGCCTCGGGTGTCCACCGCAACTTGGTCAAAACACCCTTTAGCAGGGACCCTCAACCAGGCCCGGATCTACGGGGGGGCAAAGTAGGGCATTGCCCCCCTAGATAGAATCTGTGCCTCCCCAGTTCTGTTTCCCGATAAGCACAACACATGGTATATTAATTAGTTATGCCCCCTCATTGATAATAAATGGTCATTTCATCCTGGAGCTGGGCCAGGCTTCAACCTTACCAAAACCACAAATGAACCTTCTGTAATTATTGGCAAAACCTAGGAATAGTTGCACTGCTTTGACCATGGCTGGGTTGGCCAATTACACACGGCACCAATGCGATCCATCTTTATCTCCACCCAGGTCAGCTTTCACATATACAGCAGCTCATGCTCCAACAGTCTCTCAATCACTTTGGGCACCAGAGAAACATGTTGTTCGAGTGTGGCCGAAAACACCGAGATGTCATCTATGTACACTACCATGCCGCATCCCGAAATGTCCCTAAAGATCTTGTTTACAAAGGCCTGGAAGATCGAAGGAGCATTCAGAAGACCATACGGCATGACCAAGTATTCATAATGACCTGTCGTAGTGCTAAACACGGTCTTATATTCGTCTCTTTCTTGGATATGCAGCAGATCGTAGGTACTTCGGAGATCCAGTTAGGTAAAGAAGTGTGTGCCATGTATACTTTCAATCACTGAGGAGATGAGTGGGAGGGGAAATGTGTAGCGCACCGTGATTTCATTTAACGTGCGGTAATCTATGCATAGCGCAGACCCCCAATGATGTTCTTACAAAAAAGAAGCTTGAAGATGCAGGTGAAGAGGAGGTGCGTATGTATTTCTGTTGCAGCGATTCCAAGACATATTGTTCCATAGCCTCCGTCTCCACGTACATCAGCAGGTATACATGACTGGGCAGTACCATGGTGGTGGTCCTCAGTGACACCTAATGGCCCAAGATATAGAAGTGTTATGCACAGACAACCAAGGGAGTCCTAACACGATGGAACAAGAGGGGGTTTCTAGTACATAAAAGGAAATGCATTGTGTGTGATTGGCTAATACCGTCATCCTAACAAGAATGTTATTTTCCCCTAACTATCCAGATCCTAGTGGTCTGCTATCCAGTGACTGAATGGGGATTGATTGTTCTAAGGAAATAATAAGCAACTTTAACTTTAGGTTAGTACTAGGGAACTTTGGCAACTGAACTGGAATGAGTATTTGTGAGGAGGATGGGGGGAATAAGACGATACCTGAGATGTGCGCGGGTGCCTGTGCTGACACTCTCTGGACCAGACAGGCGCAGGTGGCCGCATAGTGCTCCCTTTTGCCACAGAAAGTGCACTGCTCACGATGCCTGTCGGGTCCCCTATACCTGTCCTGTGGACACATGCTGCCCACCTCCATGGGCACCGGCCCGGACGCTGACCCGGATGCTGGTCTCGACGGAACTGGAGTACTTCCCCCGATGCTTCCATGTGCCTGCAGTAGGCTGTCCTGCTGGATTGCCATGTCCACCAGCTGGTCGAAGCCCAACATGGTGTCACGCATGCTAGATCCTGCTGGACATCCTCCCGCAGGCCACACCGAAGCATACTCTCTGGCTCTGGCTGGTTTGTTGCCCTGGCGTAGATGGTAGAGGTGTTCACGCACACATCCCTCTGGATGGTGATCAAAGACTGAAATGAAAAGCTTGGTGAATGCCTCATAGTCATTAATGATCGGGTTCTGATCCTGCCAGACCAAGTTACCTGGAAGACGGGCAGCCGCTAATTGTGCAGCAGAGGCAGATTGAACAGCTTCTGGGATAGCAATGGTTTGCTCCAGCCTATTCACTGTGAGTACAACCCTGTCCACCATGGCTCTGAGTTTCTCCAGCATTTTCTGGTTTACTTTCAGCATGTCGATGACACAGATTGCATCTGAACGTCCTGCTGACTCCATTTCAATTAGGTGGATAATAATTATTATTATATTCTGGCACGAAAGTAGGTAGTGTGGAGAGTGAAGGAGGAGTCAGATGCAGGAATAAATACTGTTCTGGTGCTTTCCTGAATAATCAGAGGATACAATTACTTGCCACATGCACAAGTAAAATAAAGGCTGGCAATAGAACGGCACACAAGTAGTTGCAAAATGGAACATGGGATGGGACGGTGGCTTCAGTAGACAGGCGACCCTGAGCTCTGGATCCTAGATGCGCCAGTAGGTTGAGCTCCAGGAACAGGAGTGATAGGAGTGTTGAAATAAGGTTAGACATGAGAGAAAATAAGATATTTTGATTTTTAGTGCTGAGAAGTATAGTAAAACCAGTGTTTGTAGTTGTATTTCCTAAACAATAAAAAAAAAAATCTGCAGTATTAAAATAACTTTGCAAGAATTGTCAGTGGGCATTTAAAAAAATGTATCAGATATGCTACCGGTATATTATAAAGCTGTATAGTTTGCATTTTAAATCATAGTTTTGTGTAGGAAATACATTTGAAGTTAAATTGCATCTCTCTGTACCACCAGCGAGTATAAATACGTAATGTGGAGTAAAGATGGCGCTTTGCTGACTCACTCAGTATCTCCACAGCTGCATGCATCACAACTCTGCCAGGAGAAGGGTGCCGCTCTGGGCTGACAAACTGAGACCTGCTCTCTGGGTCTCTCTGTCTCTGGGTATCAGTCTCCATATCCACACTATATAGTCAAAATTATGTGGCAACCCGTACTAACAGTGGAGGAGGGACAATGTATTTCAGGCCAATTAGTTCCAGTGAAGTTTCAACTTAATGCTACAGGATCCAAAGACATTTTAGGTAATTGGGTGCTTCCAACTTCATGGCAGTTTGCGGAAGGCCCTGTCCTGTTCCAGTATGACTGTGCCCCTGTGACCTCAACTCCATTGAACACCTGTGGGATAATTTGGAATGGCTATGGCGAGCCAGGCCATCTGGTCCAACATCAGTGCCTGAACTTACAAATGCTCTTTTGGCTGAATGGGCACAAATTCCCACATACACTCTAAAACGTGGTGGAATGCCTTCCCAGAAGGGTGGCAGCTGTTCTAGCCGCAAAAAGGGGGGGCTTACTCCAGGTCGCCTATGGTTTAGGAATGTCCAGCAAGCTCATACAGGTCTGATGGTCAGGTGTCCACATACTTCTGGCTATGTAGTGTATCTGCCTCCACCTCTGTCTGTCTTTCACTGCCATTTTCTTTGTAAAATTTCTTATAAATTTATTTTATAAAATTTATTTTTTATTTTTTATTTAAACTTTATTTTACCAGGTGGGCACATTTTCTCATTTGAGACGGCGACCTGGCCAAGATAAAAGCGTAGAGGTACAGACAACAAGAAGTTACATATATAATTACAAGACAAGCAGTGCACAATAAATAGTAAAAACAAGGATTATAGTGAATAAATAATACAGTGTAATAATAATTTAAATAATAATACAGCCACTTCAACAAAGCCCTTCCATTCCTCTCACTGAGACATCTGACTTCCAGCTAGAGAAATACTCTGACACAGCACATCTCTCAATCTCTGTCTTAGATATCAGATAACCAAACCCACTAATTGGACGATATTTCGGGCGGAAATAAAGGAGGTTAATTCTGCATTTCCTACCATTTAGGAAAGTTGAGAGATGGTAGCCAAAGCTAACTGGCCCTACACAAACATTCTCTTCTCATTATCTGTGACTCTTCCTCGTTTTCTCTGATCAACTCCTCGCTTGTCCCACATACATTCTGAGGAGACGAAGAGAGAGGATGCAAGAGGTTGAGGAAAATACTAATTGAAGAAGATTGATTGGTTCTGTGGTTCTAATGGGACTATAGAGGCAGCCGCTGTTGTGGAATTGTAAATTCAGCACTTTGCTGGGATGAAGGATTATGAACAACCGCATATCTCTTAGGTATATGTATTATGGCTGATATAGATTCTAAAACATTATCAGCCTACTCTGATCAATAGTTGATACTACATTATCAGTATTATTACTGGGCTCTATAAGCTCTTATGGTTGTTACTACATTATCTCTATAATTACTGAGTTATGTTGGCACTTCTGGTTGTCACTACATGATAATTATTATGACTATGCCCTGTTTGAGACATGTTTGTTACTAAATTGTCAAGTAACGTCAGGTTTATTTATATAGCACATTTTATATGACAGCATAGACTCAATTTGCTTCAACAATAACAAGCAAGAAAAGCATACAAAAAAAACATACAAAATAATAAATTATTAAGTGTATATATATATGTGTGTGTATATATGTGTGTATGTGTGTGTGTGTGTGTGTATATATATATATATACACACACACATACACATACATATATACACATACACCCACACATTCAGCACCCGGTATCTCAAACACTCTGCTCAAACCTAGCTGAAAGCTTGTGAAAAAATATATGTTTTTAATTTGGTTTTAAAAGAAGAGACCGTTGTGGCAAACCTGAGTTCACCTGGCAAAGGATTGTCATCTATATTACGGAGCACTACAGTATAGAACTAATCAACACATTATACACCAGTACAGAAGAGTTCAGTTCATTACACAGCAGTCTACTACAGTACACTACAGAACAGTTTAATCAGTACAATCACAACTTTATAGAACAGTACACTACAATACAATGTAGGACGTTATATAACAGTAAAATACACAGTACAGGACACTATAGAATGTATACTACAGTACAGAACATTGCAGAATGTAAACTAATGTACAGTATATGTCACTATAGAACAGTACAGGAGATTAAAGGTTAAAGGACATTATGAAATGTACTCTACAGTATAGGACATTATAGAAATGTACAGGACAGTAAAGAACATTATAGAATATTTCAGAACATTATAGAACAGGGAAATACAGTACACGACATTATAGAACAGGACAGTACCTTACACGACATTATGGAACAGGGCAGTACAGTACACTACAGGATATTATAGAACAGTACAGTATAGGACATTATATAACAGGGCAGTACAGGACACTACAGGATATTATAGAACAGTACAGTACAGGACATTATAGAACAGGGCAGTACAGTACACTACAGTACATAATAGAACAGTACAGTACAGGAAATTATAGAACAGGGCAGTACAGTACACTACAGGATATTATAGAACAGTAGAGTACAGGACATTATATAATAGGGATGTAGAGTACACTACAGGATATTATAAAATAGTACAGTACAGGACATTATACAACAGGGCAGTACAGTACAGGACATTATACAACAGGGCAGTGCAGTACACTACAGGACATAATAGAACAGTACAGTACAGGACATTATAGAACAGGGTAGTACAGTACACTACAGGATATTATAGAACAGTACAGTACACGCCATTATAGAACAGGGCAGTACAGTACACCACAGGATATTATAAAACAGTACAGTACAGGACATTATAGAACAGGGCAGTACAGTACAGTACAGTACAGTACAGTACAGGACATTATAGAACAGGGCAGTAAAGTACAGTACAATACAGGACATAATAGAACAGTACAGTACAGTACAGTACAGGACATTATAGAACAGGGCAGTACAGTACACTACAGGATATTATAGAACAGTACAGTACAGGACATTATACAACAGGGTAGTACAGTACACTACAGGATATTATAAAACAGTACAGTACAGGACATTATAGAACAGGGCAGTACAGTACACTACAGGACATAATAGAACAGTACAGTACAGGACATTATAGAATAGGGAAGTACAGTACACTATAGGATATTATAGAACAGTACAGGACAGACCAAGACATTATAGCACATTTAATAAAGTATTTGATAGAACTGTACAATACACTACAAATATTGTTGAATCTGAGACCGAGCGAGACCAGGGTAGAAGCACATACAACAGCAGAGTGCCTATGCAGAAAACCAATGCTGCAGTCCAGGCATCAATTTTGTATAAGAAATGTCTGTTGAGGCATTCAGCTCAGCGCGGGACCAGCGCACGTCAGGATGGAGGAGCACTTAGGCTGAACCAGAGTGCACTGCTTCTCTCACTGCCTGTAACTAACCACGGACGGGCTGGGGGGCTGGGAAGAGAGACGGGCCGGGATGAGGGTGGGGCGAGGCAGTGGAGGGGAGGGGTTTGCGTGTGTGAGATGGAGGGGAAAGGAGCGAGGGGACCAGTAGAAGCATGTCTGACTGCAGCGCTACTGGACTCATCGGTAATAAGGTAGTGTTGCTTTCTCACTCTCTCTTTATCTCACCCTCTTATTCTCTCTCTGGCTCTGTCCTAGCTCCTCTGTCTGTCTGTCTCAGCGGCAGTCTGTCTGTCTGTGTGTCTGGCACGGCGTCTGTTCTCTGTCTCCCCAATCTGGTGCCTCTTCTAATCTACTGCTCTTCTCCACCTCCCTCAGCTATTCTCGGGTACCTTCTTTTTTGCTCTGCCTCTCCTTGTGTTTTCAATGTGCTCAACCTAACTCAGCAAAAAGGCTATTCTTGTTCACTTACTCCCTCAGCAACACCCACAACCCTGCACCCCCCCCACACGCAGCCCCCCCTTACCTCTGTGTACGTACAGGAACATTCTTTACTTCCATCTGACCTCGCTGGACTTTGTTAGCTCCACTTTGAGTGTTGTTGTTGCCATGTTATTTGTACTAAAAAGTTTAGAAGTATTAATGAGGAGCATAGTTAAGAATGAGTGACATATAGTTGGACGTGTTGATGAGCGTACAGCTTCTTTTAGTTATTGAGTTACTTCAATGAAATAAACATGTATACCAAACACTTTATGTGAGAGGTGGAATTGAAATAGGCCCTGTGTTGTTCTGAACATTCTTTTTCCATATTATTATCTAAGATGCTTTTTTAATAACAGAGGCTAGCTTGCTGACCTGCGGTTGCAATGTTTATAGTGCCATCTACTGGACAGATGTTTCATCTACGGCAAGTTGGTACATCGTGTTTTATTCTTTCTGGCAAAGAAAACGTTCCTGTATGAAAGAATATAGGGCTTATTTAATTTATGCCTAAGACATAGTATTCAAACGTGTAAGTGTGAGGGGATAGCTGCTGTGGGTTGGATGTTGAGACTTCACAGTCCTGGAACCACTGATAAGTACATTCATGACTAGTGGTTGGGGTGGTAAGGTGGCCCAGTGGTTAAGGCATCTGACCAGTGTCCAACATGGTCCTGTGTTGTTCTGTCCCTGAGCAAAAAAGTTAACCTCTTCCCCGCCTAAAATTCCCCTCAGTTTGTTGCTTTAAATAGTTATTAGAATTTGTCCTTAATCAACTTACCCGATAAAATAAGAATTTGTTGTTAATCAACTTAGCTTTTTAAGTAAGAATTTGTTCCTGGTTAGAGTTTGTCTGGCTGAGTCTGTGTGGAATGAGGGAAGGGTCCTTCACTGTTTGTACCACTGCAAGTGATTGGTCGAGGGCTCTTTATTTCCATCTGCCCCATAGCCTGGGGAGGTGTGTGTGTGTGTGTGTGGGCATTGTATATCAGTGTGTCAGGGTATAAAGTACCAGGGGGTTTGCAGAGGACATTAGCACAAGAAGGTTGTGGGGTCGGACCACACTGCTCTCTAAACTCCCAGAGGAGTCTAGGTCATAGCTGCGTTCACCTGGAGGGGGCGCTATAAACTCTCCAGTGGACACAGTGACAAGCAGCATCGATCACCAGCTTTTTGACATGGGAGTCAGGGAGAGGAGTAGGTTTTGTGCATTGACTTAGACTGTACTTCATGTGTTTTCTGCACGTGCCAGGATAAGCAATGCAGATTATATATTGTGCTCTGTGTATGTACCGGGGTAATGCTCCAGGGCCCCTAGCTATACTTTTAGGAATGGTTTCTGCTCAGCTTGTGTTCTACTGTGATTGTGTGGAGAGTAGGGCGGCTCATGGTCTGGTTCTACTGCGGGGTTTTTCTAAGACTAAAATGACTAAATATTATTTCTCTGTCTCTCTCTCCCTCTCTTACTTTGTCCCTCATTCATTCTGTATTCTCTATACACTTCTCTATCTATTTCATATTTTCTCTCTCTATCACTCTCTCTTCCCGCTACACCAGCTGAATGTCCTCCTCTGCCAGGAGGCTCCTAGAGTTACAGAAATCTAGATGTGATTTCAGGGTACTGTGGTAGGCAGCTGCGACTTTAAGAGGATATTTGAAAGGTCTGGCGTTAGGCTCTGATTGTTGTTATAAGCTCATGTTTCTTCTGAGGACAAGAGGACGAGTTAAAGGGCTCGTCTCCAGCTCACAACACGACGTCTGCAATGTAGGGTTCAGTACAATACACTGGGCTACATTTTGGATGATTCAATCTAAAGGTGTTTTGCATGACAATTATCAAATGATTAGAAATGTGTCGAATGTTTCAACGAAATGGATTTCTCAGCAAAGCAAAAAACAGCTTTTGTGTGCCAGTCTTGATTATTAACTGTGTGTAACTTGAGCTGCGCTCCACACCCCTCTCTCATTTCACCCTCATCTCCTCCCCTCCTGCTACCAAACGGTCTCTGAAGCTGCCTGCCCTGGTTAGAGCCTTTAAGAATTGGAGAGTTGTTTTAACTTCCTCTTTCTGTGAAGAGAGATTAACAGCACTAAAGTTCAATTGCAATACACAGCAGACTGGAAACGGGCTGTGTAGACTTTGAGCTGATCGACGATTATATATATATTTTTTTTGGGGGGGGTTTATTATTTGTTTTGACACAAGGTTAGGAAGCAGAGGCTAGTGAGACAAGTATGTACAGGAAATAAGTTGGAAGCGTGCAGACATTTGGCCAAGCCAGGGCTAAAACTCCTGTTGCTAGGGGACTCGTTGCCCCGAGTCACGAGCTTAGACCAGCTAAAGATCCACTCTGTGACTTTTACAGTTAACTGAATAATTGTTAAAAGCCACCATTTTGGGCTGGATATGTAAAATGTTGTTTATATCCGCATTACTGTTAATCACTGTCATTCCTCAGGGAGCCAAAGTTTTAAATATAATGTTTGTAAGTGATTGGTTTTGATGACACGAGGCACAAACTGGCAAATACATGACATACTGTAGTACAAAATTGTCATGTACCATTTTTTGGATCATCCGTGCCATTTTTAAAACCAGTGGCCAACAATTGCAGTGTTTTGCTTGCTTCATACATTTCCATCTCTTCTATGGAAATCAATAATTCATTAACCAAGCCAGATGGGTGCATTGGAAGAACACACAAAATCCACAATAGAGGCGGAACCTTATAAGCCGTCATGTAAGACCTTTTAAAGTCATAGATGTTTCTAACACATTAATGCACAACCAAATCCATGGTAAAAGAATCTGTGGTAGCCTGAATTAAACATGATTCAACATTACAAAGAAAATATTTTGACACCATTTACTTCATCAAATCATCAAAACAATAAAAATGCCAACTACAACTTTAAAATCTCCTGGCTGATTCTGACATTGTTGAGAATTACAGGACTGCAGATGGAGGAATGTTCTGGAAGCATGGGCAATGTACTAATCATTAACATTTATAGAACTACAAGCCATAATTTTAAGGCATTACAAAGGTCATAGTGGTTTATAAAATGTTATAAAGCATTAACAGTCAAATCACCAGATGATCTGTTATAATACCTCCGTCCTATTAATGTAATGTGCATTATAACACACAACCCAAATAACTTAACTGAAGTAGTGTTGTTCTATTTCTGCTTTGTTTCTTCTTCCGGCAAGCTTTGATATTTAAATGATATCCACACAATTCTCTGGACCCTTGGATCCAGCCGTGTGCCCA
Source organism: Umbra pygmaea (assembly GCA_016801145.1). Lineage (NCBI taxonomy): Eukaryota > Metazoa > Chordata > Actinopteri > Esociformes > Umbridae > Umbra > Umbra pygmaea. The sequence continues at coordinate 12,176 of JACXGM010013373.1, read as the reverse complement.
AATGATTTGAGACGGGAGAGAGTGAAGGGAAGCAGGCAGGTGCAGAAAGATCAAAAAGAGGGAAGCTCTGGAACCAAGCCTGTCGAAATGTTTATAGAGAGAGGAGGAGAGAGGTGTGGAGATGGAGGAAGAGAGAGAGAGAGAGACAGGTGAAAAAAGCTGCTGCCTGCCGCGGTGTCGTTGTTATTGAGCTATATTTGGAGCTGTATTTGGAGCTATATTTGTCAGCGGTGTGTGGGTGCATATGTGTGCATCGGTCTGGCATGTGAGGAGTCGGTCTGGCGTATAAGGGCCCGCTTGGACAGAGAGCTGTCGATGAGGGATGGCGGCGATGAGTGTACACATGCTGTATTTTCACCTATGACAGGGTTAGCTGACTGGGCTGATATGGTGACGGAAGCGCCGTCTTTTCCAGGCATTTCATTGACAAGGTTGAACTAGTTTACGGTCCCTTTTCCTGGATATCATGTCCTCACAACAAAGGTGTCCCTAAAGTAAAGGCTGTGATTATGTGATAATTTACTGTTGCTGGCCTGTGTCAAATTGACACTGTTTTAACATTTTTTTTAAAGCCTTCTATACCGTGTTCCAAATTATTATACAAATTGAAATTAAGTGTAATAAACATTAAATATTTAGTTTTTCAATCAAACTCATGGATGGTATTGTGTTTCTGGGCTCTTTGGATCACTGAAATCAATCTCAGACATCTGTGAAAATTTGTTTGCGGGGTGAGCCCAACGAAAGGAAAACTACTTAAGAAGGATGTTCCACATTATTAAGCAGGCCACAGGTTTCAAGCAATATAGGAAAGAAAAAGGATCTCTGTTGCGGGAAAGCGTAAAATAGTGCAGTGCCTTGGACAAGGTATGAAAACCTTTGATATTTCACAAAACTTTTCGGATTCAGAGTCTGAAAACAAAGTGCTAGCAAAATCTCCTTAGAGGATATACAGCATGCATACTCTATCATCAAGTACATTCTACTTCTGGGTCAAAAGGTCATGCAATATATGTGACAGTAGCACCCACTGTAAGGTAGATAGATACAGTGTAAGGTAGATAGATACAGTGTAAAGTAGATAGATACAGTGTAAGGTAGATATATCCTGTTTCTCTGATCATCCTTGAGATGTTTCCACAACCTGATTGGAGTCCACCTGTGGTAAATTCAGTTGATTGGACATGATTTGGAAAGGCACACAGCTGTCTGTATATGGTCCCACAGTTAACAGTGCATGTCAGAGCACAAATCAAGCCATGTAGTCCAAGGAACTGTCTGTAGACCTCAGAGACAGGATTGTATCGAGGCACAGATCTGGGGACGGTTACAGAAGAATATCTGCAGCATTGAAGGTCCAAATGAGCACAGTGGCCTCCATCATCCGTTAATGAAAGAACCACCAGGACTCTATCTAGAGCTGGCTGCCCGGCCAAACTGAGCGATCGGGGGAGAAGAGCCTTACTCAGGGAGGTGACCAAGAACCTGATTTTCATGATGTAGAGGTGTTGAGGAGGAAGGGAGACCAGGCAAGAGTAGATGGTTGTGAAGTTTAATGTAGTCGCCATTGACTCCTTGTGTATAGATTGGGCGCCTGCAAATTAAATTGCAGAAGTATAGTTAATGATCTAAATGCTTCTATGTTGGATGAGCAGTGCGAAAAGAATTGGCCAGCTCGATGAAATGTGGTTGGATGAACCATGTGAGTGCCCTTCACCATCCTGCATCTGTTTATGGGGGTTGCAAAGCTGCCGATGTGGCAGGTTTAGTAGGGACATTCTTTTGGAGAAGACTGATTGAGAGGGGAGAAAATGGGGAAAATAATCATTTAAAAAAGAAGAAAAAGGAAGAGGAAAAGCGAGTGGGCGCATTCAGATTGTAAAAAAATGCAGACTTGATTTTTTTACTTCACCCTTCAGTAGTTTCTTAACCCAACTTGCCGTTGCTTGATGAACGATATATTTTCTTCTGAAATCCTCCCCTGATTAATAATATATCATTAATAAAGTGATGGTATGTTATGTTAAGTACTAACCACCTGTCTGTAGTGACTCTGACCACCTGTCCGTAGTGACTCCTACCACCTGCCCTGCCGCGGTCGATGGATCTTAATTGGGACCCCTGGCTTGCATTATGTTCAGGACCTGAATGAATGGATCTTAATTGGGGACACCGGGCTCGCATTACTGTCTGGACTTGGGGAAACAGAACGGTATCACACAATGGGTTTGATGGGGTACACACCGTTCAATTTACAGTCAGTCTGCGGTGACTCTAACCACCTGCCTGTAATGACTCTAACCACCTGTCTGTAATGACTCTAACCACCTGCCTGTAGTGACTTTAACCACCTGTCTGTAGGTACTCTAACCACCTGTCTGTAATGGACTTTGCATCTTTAACATAGTCTTTACCATACAGTCAAATGCATATGTTTAGTCACCCCTGACAATTTCTACGTTTTTCATTTGTAAATAATTGGGTGTTTGGATCAGCAATTTCATTTTGATCTATCAAATAGCTGAAGGACACAGTAATATTTCAGCAGTGAAATTAGAATTATTGGATGAAGAGAAAATGTGCAATATGCATCAAAATGAAATTAGACAGGTACATAAATTTGGGCACCCCAACAGAAATATCACATCAATATTTAGTTGAGCCTCCTTTAGCAGAAATAACAGCTTCTAGACATTTCTTATAGCCTGTAGTGAATGTCTAGATTCTGGATGAAGGTATTTTGTAACCATTCCTACTTGCAAAACATCTCCAGTTCAGTTAGGTTTGATGGTTGCTGAGCATGGACAGCCCACTTCAAATCACCGCACAGATTTTCAATGATATTCAGGTCTGGGAAATGGGATGGCCATTCCAGAACATTGTACTTGTTCCTATGCATAAATGCCAGAGTAGATTTTAAGCAGTGTTTTGGGTCATGTTGAAATATCCAGCCCCGGCGTAACTATCCAGCCCTCTACATTATTCTCAAGTATCTGCTGATATTGAGTGGAATCCATGAGACCCTCAACTTTAACAAGATTCCCAGTATCTGCATTTGCCACACAGCCCCACAGCATGCTTGAACCTCCACCAAATTTTACTGTGGGTAGCAAGTTTTTGTCTTGGAATGCTGTGTTCTTTTGCCACCATGCATAACGCCCCTTGATATGACCAAATAACTCCATCTTTGTTTCAGCAGTCCACAGCACCTTCTTCCAAAATGAAGCTGGCTTGTCCAAATGTGCGTTTGCATACCTCAATCAACTCTGTTTGTGGCGTGTGTTCTGAAAAGGCTTCTTCTGCATCACGCTCCCGTATAGCTTCTCCTTGTGCAGAGTGCACGGAATTGTTGAACAATGCAGAGTGACACCATCTACAGCAAGATGATGTTGTAGGTCTTTGGAGGTGGTCTGTAGGCTGTTTTTGACCGTTTTCACCATCCTTTGCCTTTGCCTCTCTGATATTTTACTTGGCCTGCCACTTCTGGCCTTAACAAGAACTGTGCCTCTGGTCTTCCATTTCCTCACTATGTTCCTCACAGTGGAACCTGACAGCTTAAATCTCTGCGATAGCTTTATGTAGCTTTCCCCCAAACCATAATTTTGAACAATCTTTTTTTTAGGTCATTTGAGAGTTGGTATGAGGCCCCCATATTGCCAAAGAGAGTCAAAAAGAACAACAACTTGCAGTTGGCCACCTTACATACCTTTTCTCATGTTTGGATGCACATGTCAATGAAGTTCAAGGCTTAATGAGCTCACAAAACCAATTGTGTGTTCCAATTAGTCAGGGTTAGGTAGGTACAGGTATTAAAATCAACAAAATGACAAGGGTGCCCAAATTTATGCACCTGTCTAATTTTGTTTTGATACATATTGCACATTTTCTGTTAATCCAATTAACCATATTTCACTACCAAAATATTACTGTTTCCTTTAGTTATTTGATAGACCAAAATGAAATTGCTGATCCAAACACCCAATTATTTATAAATGAAAATCATGGAAAGGGGTGCCTAAACATTTGCATACAACTGTATGTAAACTAAGTCGTTTGTGGTCCTCTGTATCAAATCAGGACTACTTGTTATCTTGTTGACATATTTAAATACCTAGGTCTTTGTAGCACAGTTTGAGTAGCTTTTTAAAGAATTGCAGATGGGGCATCAGGTGGCTCAGTGGTAAGGGAGTCAAACTGGTATTCTTGCCGGTTGCCGGTTTAAACGTCATTGGAACTAGGAATTGGACCAACACTGAGTTTTTGGAAACCAACTCCAGAAGTGTGAATGGTGTAGATAGAAAGATAGCCATGTATAAGTATAGAGGAGGATCTTTGATGTTGTGGGCCTGTGTTTCTTCCATTGGCCCTGGACAACTTGTTAAGTACCAGCAGGTATTAAATCAAAACCTGACAGCCTCTGCCAAGAAGCTTTAACTGGGCTGTGGTATTAACGTCCAGTAGGTGAATGATCCATAGCACACCTCAAAATCAACACAAAAATGGTTCACTGACCACAGACTCAAAGTTTTGACATCCCATTTCCCTGACCTAATCCCAATAGAAAACCTTCTGGGATGAGCTGAAGAAAAGAGTCCACAAGTATGGACCTCGGAATCTGTAGATCTGGAGATAATCTTTATGGAGAAGTGATCTCAGATCCCTTAAGAGATTTTCAACCTCATTTTGCATTATAGGAGAAGACTCACATTTTATCTTAGCAAAGGGAGGTTGCACAATGTATTTAATGAATGGGTGCCAATAATTGTAATACACATATTTGAAAGAAATATTTGCTTCATGATAAGATTTAATTTTATCTTTCAAATAGTTTTACTTCACTAAAGGCTTAGATTTGTGTTAGTCTTTTGAATGAAAGATCAAGAGGATAAACAATACAAACCTTTTTTCCACAAGCTGTTTTGCTATTTTTTACTTAAGGGTGCCACTGTGAAGTATAGTTGGTGAGCATAATCATCCAGTGCATGATCTGACTAAAGGCTTCCTTGTTGGATTAACAGCATGAAAAGTATCAGCGGCTGGGAGACATGTGGTTAAATGAACCATGTGCGCGCCCCTCGCCATCCCACAGATCTGTCCAAGGAGTTGTGGCGCTGCCAATAAGCCAGGATTAGAGGGAATTGGGAAGGGAGGAAAATGGGGGGGGGGGGGACAAACACTGCACAACCTATACAGCTCATAATCATTGTGCCGGTAATGTTTCTGATACGACAGTCACTAAAAACACCTTCTAAGATATACAGTACACCACTACTGACTCAAAAGCACAATAAAAGTCGGCTCCAATATCCTCAAAATTATATAAAGCCACAGAGGTTTTCGGATTCTCTTCTGTGGAGCGATGAAACAAAAATTTAACGTTTTTGATCAGCTGTACGTCTGGAGGAATAAGAATGAAGCAAACGCTAAAAAGAACACCCTGCCCACAGTCAAACATGTTGGCTCGGTGATGCTCCGGGGCTGCTTTGCATCAGAAAACCTCCAGCGTGTGGAAGGCAAGATGGATTCAGTGTAGGATCAGGAAATCCTAGGAGAAAACATAATGTTGCACGTGAGGAAGCTGAAGCTTGGCCGTCATTGGAACTCCCAACAGGACAATGATCTCAAGCATACCTCAAATTCCATCGAAGCTTGGTTGCAGGAGAAGTTCTGGAAGATGCTACAGGGGCCATCACAGTCACCTGACTTGAACTCCATAGAAAATCTCTGGCGGGATTTGAAGAACCAGGTTGCAGTACACAAACCCATGAACATTTCTGAACTGGAGGCCATTGCTCATGAGGAATGGGCTATGAGTCCTCAGGAACACTGCCAGAGGCTGGTGTCTGGCTATGCATATCTTTTGCAGCAGGTCATACCAGGAAAAGGGTGCTCTACTAAGTACTGAAGATGCTTGCCTTGAGGTTGAATCATTTTGAGATTGAAGAAGTCATTAGCATTAGTTGCATTGGCAGTTGAATTTGGGGAAAACACATGAAGCAGTTACTCTGTTCAGCTATTTCAATTGATTTGTTAATTGCAAACAGCAGACTGTCTGTACATGTTGACAATAAACCTGATTTGCAATGGGGTTTGAATAATTTGTTTTGCAACTGTAGGTGTTACAGGTCAAGGTAATATCCACATCAATGTCAGGACCCTAGTTTTCCCAGCAGAACATTGTCCAAAGCATCACGCTTCCTCTGCCGGTTTGCCTTCTTCCCTTAGTGCATCCTGGTGCCATGTTTTCCCTAGGTAAGCAACGCACTCGGCCATCGACATGCTGTAAAAGAAAACGTGATTCATCAGACCAGGCCACCTTCTTTCATTGCTCTGTAGTCCGGTTCTGATGCTCACATGCCCATTTTAGGCACTTTCTATGGTGGACAAGGTTCAGCATGGGCACCCAGACTGGTCTGCGGCTACGCAGCCCCATATGCTACAAACTGCGATGCACTGTGTGTTCTGGCACCTTTCTATCAGAACCAGCATGAAGGGTTTGACCATTTTTAGCTACAGTAGTTTGTCTGCTGGATCGGACCACGTGCCATCCTTCATTCAATCAATGAGCATTGGCCGCTCATGACCCTGTTGCCAGTTCACCACTTTTCCTTCCTTGGACCACTTATGATTGGTACTGACCACTGCAGACTGGGAACACCCCACAAGAGCTGTAGTATCGGAGATGCTCTGACCAAGTAATCTATCCATCACAATTTGTCTCTTGTTAAAGTTGCTCAAATCATTATGCTTGGCCTTACTTTCTGCTTCTCACACGTAAACTTTGAGGACAAAATGTTCACTTGCTGCCTAATATCCCACCCACTGACAGGTGCAATGATAATGAGATTATAAGTGTTATTCACTTCACCTGTCAGTCATAATGTAATGACCGATCGGTGTATGTATGTCACCTTCATACAGCTTTTGTTTAGCACCATTACACAAAGAATACTACGCGTGTGTGTAAATGTACACAGTGATTAAGGGGATTCTAAGATTGATTATGACTGACAGTTGCCCCCACCCTCTCCTCTCTTTCTCTGCCTTCCTCTGCCCCACACTCTGTCGTCCCCTCCCAGGGTTCAGCTGATTCCTACACTAGTAGACCCTCGGATTCCGACGTGTCCCTGGAGGACGACCCAGAGGCGTCTCGGCTTGAAGCCGAGCGCCAGGCCCAACTGCAGCTGGAGAGAGCCAAGGTAGATAACCTTTCTACTACCCCTCACCACCACTTATGAACCTTAACCCAAATAACATATTACCCCTAACATCTATAACCTATCAGCACAAACCCTCACCACATATAATCCCTTACCCGTCAGATACTACACCTAAACCCCACCATATATGCAGTTTATGAACATTTTGTGTCACAATAAAACATTTTTTGCACCTTCAAAGTGTTCAGTATGGTGTGTAAATCAAATGGTAAAAATCCCAATACAATCCAATTTATTTCCAGGTTGTCTGAGCAATTCATCCATGACCTCTCTGATCTGCTTAAACTGTTCCACAGGTTGTAAATGTAAATGTGTCCTCAATAATAGTAATAATATAGTGACTAAATAGATACAAGACATCAATAAACGTGTTGTCTCCCACGTTTTCTATACATGGGAAAATGCGTTTATCATCCCAACCTTCCTGGAGACGTTGAATTCACAACATTGTTCTTTTCACTTATTATTTAGGTACAGATTGACCTCTCTAAAACCAGCTTCGCAGTGTTTTGTTTAAAGTCATCATGCACTGTAACATAACTGTCCATCTGAATTTCACAAAAACTGCCATGCCGCAAGCTAATTATGGCACGGTTTGCATGATATCAATGTTTTATAGAAAGTAGTTCCATCCATTTCGCCCACTGTTGTCCTCTGTTTTTACGAATTCACAAGAATTTTGCTGTTTATTTTCCATTTCCTTCTTTGGTGGAACTATGGAAGAATGGAGGATTATGTATTTCAGATGGCCTGTAAGCATTCGCAGTCCAGAGTTGTTTAGATGGATCCCATCACTTTTTCGCTCCCAAAACAGGTCGAAATTGTTAATGAAATTCAGACCTCAGGCAGCACATGTGGAGGCGAGCCAACTGTTTAGTGCTAACAGTCTGCTAAACCAACCTATCCCTCAACCAACTGTTGGTATCAGACCTGATATGCACTCTTGTAGACTCTTATAAAGTCAAGAGTGTCAAACAGGCCAGTGAAGTCCTTTTTTAACAGTTCAAACTACTGCTTTTGAGTGTTTTTTGAACCTACATGTATAACAATTTTGTCAGTAGTCACGTAGCTTTTGAGGATTTCTGGTAGTTTCTCAGCTATGTCACTGACAATTGCATATGGAAGTGTGTTATCATATTCTCACTCCTTAATTTTCTGATTTTAGTCCCCAATGAGTATAATTTCATTTTCAGCTGTGTAGCCTGTGCAAATATTGTTCACCATTCTTTATTTGGTAAAGGGTGGAAATCCTGCTTTCTAGTTCAGCCACCCTTATTGTTAGGCGACAGCACTAACACATAATCAGTACAGCTGGAGTCCATATTGGTTTGTTCTAATTAAAAAAAAAAATCCCCAAAATAGCTTCAGAAGGCTTTCCAGGTAGATATATAAAAATAGCAGATAAAAAGTAAAGAAAATACTCTAAAAAAGTCCAATAAAGAAAAAGCAGAACAGAGCAGATTGCAAAGAGGAGCAAAGCAAGGACACGTCCTTCTCTTAGGGAGGCTGCACAGTCCGTGTTGGCTGTCTCTCCCTCAGCATGGCTTCAGTGTTACTTTTATCCCTACTGGCTTCTTCCATTGAGCTAGGAGTGGCAACAGGTGTGTGGGATTGGCTGTTGCTTTCTCACTTCACCTGCAGGTGGTGCCACTGAGCCGGAACATAAGGGCCTTTCAGCACCAAACAACTCTGGCCCTCACAACACATTAATTCCCTTTATAGGTCTGCCAATCAATGTAGGCTAGTGAGACAGGCACATAGGGGGTAAGAGAGAGGAAAGACAGACAGTTGTTGAGCAAGGGCTTGAACAGCTGTCGCCAGAGTCGGGTGCTTAAGACCCCTACACCAACTCTGGCACTAGATCTTCATGTTTAGAAGCAGACTACACTGATGTTTTGAATGAGTAGGCACATTTCCCAAAATGTACAACATACAGCCGCACTGCTGGTTCGAACTGGCTACCGTCATACTTTGACTCAGCATTGATACCCGTGAAAATACAGAATTCTGCTGAGCGAATTTCAAGAATAAGACAGTACAAGTCCATGTATTAATTGATTTTCTAGGTCTCTGCATGGGCTAATCGATGTAATTATGAAAATTTCACAGAATAAGACATGTCTTAGTTAAATTGTAACATTATTAACAGATTTTGGACAGTCAAATGACATAATTTAATCAGCCTGACAGGATGTTGGTAATTTACAATATATTTTTTGATGCATCTCTCTGTCCTTCCCAGTCAAAACCGGTAGCTTTTGCTGTGAAGACCAACGTGAGTTATTGTGGGGTCCTAGACGAGGACTGTCCTGTACAAGGAGCTGCCATTAACTTTGAAACCAAAGAATTTCTACACATAAAAGAGGTGAGGGTGTATTTAATGTATTCCACACAGCGAATTACGAACATTTAAAAAAATCTTTGCAACATTTCCTGTGTTGGAAATGTTGGAAAAACATTTTTTTTACCACCAAGTCATAATTTTAAATTGTATGTTTTGCTGCTTCTAACGTATCCTCTTTTAAACAAAATTCAGTATGCACTATCATTATCATTATCAACCAATATGACAGAATTACTATCACATTACCACCATGTCCACTGTCATCACATGTGTTTCCGTAGATGTTGAAGGTATCTTAACCAGAAGCTATTGTTTGTTTTTAAAGATATGTTAGGGGGTGTTTTTAGTATTTGTATTCACACATTTACACGGTGGTAGGAAGTGGAGGCTAGGGAGACAGGCACATAGAGGAAAACAGATTGGAAGGGCACAGAGAGTTGGCAAAGCCAGGGCTCGAATCCCCGTCGCCAGAGGACATGCAGGTTCCAGAATCAGGAGCTTACAATGCTACATTAGCTCTGCCACAAACAGAAGCTATGGTAACCTAGTCCTTCTACAATGGTAATAACATGACCAAGAATACCATAGCATTCTCTTTCAGTTGCAAAGACAGTATTTGCAAAGACACAGACATTACCCACAGGTGGCATAGTGTTGAGATTGATTTTGGCCTGACTGGTGTCCATATTCTTTTTTGCTAACAGATTGGCCTTCTCCACTGACAGTTAGCCTGACCGCACACTGGGCAGGAACTTGCAGTCCTCTGCTTTGCAAAACACATAACAACCCTCCATGACAATGTTCCAACAATGATCTGTGATCTATACATAAGTTGCATGATAGCCACATCTTCAACATTTCAAACTAGCTTTGGAGTGAGATTCCGGAGCTATACATCTCTTTTTATATTCGCTACACAGCCAGCTAATTGGCCATTAATCTGAGCCCAAACTACTGGCTAACGGCACCACTGTATCCAACGTGTTTTTGCTAACAAGTTAGCGCCTCTGCTTACAGTTAACCTGATTCCACATTGTTTGAGAACCTGCAATCTTCACAACACACGTAACCACTTTACTGAAAAAACATTTAAGCTATAGCAAATTTGCAAATTGTAACGCTTTGTTGGGAGCATTATAAGCTAGCTGTGGATTGAACTTGCGGCATGTTCTTTACTCTTTTACATTTGCAGAAATACAGCAATGACTGGTGGATTGGTCGATTGGTTAAGGAAGGAGCGGACATAACCTTCATTCCAAGTCCTGTGAAACTAGAGGCCATACGGATCAAACTGGAACAAAAACAGGCCCAGAGGTCAAGGGTTATCCTCTCCCACTATACCCACAATCGCTTTCCCAACAGTATCTACTCTAGTTCTTCTATCCCACCATATCCCTGCCTCAATCTTTAAAACTTCAAAAAATATTCCTTGATAACTTAAATAAGTATGGAAAGGATTCAAAGATGCTTAAAACCAGTATCTTTTAGTCTTTATCTTTTTTCTCATTACTATGTTTTTGTCCTACAGGAAAGCAGCGAATGCCTCGTCCGGATGGAGGTCTACACCACCATCTGCAGGTATGTGTCTGCTGTTGGTGATGGATGTCACAATTCACAATCATATGCTTTTTCATATATCATAGCATGTTTATTTATTATTAATCGGTTAATGACATTGTCCTATATTCTGTATACCCTATAGACCAGCACAAAACATACTTAACAGATTCTCTGTCTAAAACTCAAGCAATTAACCATACCGTGCCTAATAAAGTTGAGGTTATCTCAATTTATATTGCGAAGAACAGTGAAATTCTGCTTCCAACGCTCTGTTTTTACATTTCACTCTGAAGTCCTTGCTCCAGCCAAATTACTGTTATACTCCAGTAGTTTTTTTTTCCACAAGGAGTCTAGATCTGAACAAGGATTAAACCTGTTGATTGGTTCAAGTGATGTGAGGGATTTTGTCTGAATGGTCACAGAAACCATTGGCTTGGGCCACAGCCAGAAACTGTGAAAGAAGTGAAATTTCAGAGATGGTTGCACAACATTCATAAACTTGATCTTACCTCAGCAATGAAGGTTTGTCAGACTGTAGCAAACAATATTGCACCATGAAGTTATTTGTATTTTAATTAATTAATTTACAGTAAAATATTATGGAAAATTGGAGCACCTGTCTAAAATCTCCTCTTCAATGTATTACTTTGGCTTTGATGCTGAAGGTTTTTTCTTTTTTGTTTTACAAGCCAAACAGAAGCAAAAACAGGTATGTTGGTATTGCAGGTTATTGTATTGTGTGTAAATGACAGAATTAAGAATGGCCGTGTCTAAACTGTCTATTCTAGGCACAATTTTGCTATTTTTTGTGAGCCTTGTTAGACGCTCGTGTCAAAGACTGTAGGGGTATGCTCAGAGTTTTCATTGAACACATGATCTGTCTAGGGCAGGAATTGAACACACTGAACACATGATCTGTCTAGGGCAGGAATTGAACACACTGAACACATGATCTGTCTAGGGCAGGAATTGAACACACTGAACACATGATCAGTCTAGGGCAGGAATTGAACACACTGAACACATGATCTGTCTAGGGCAGGAATTGAACA
>JACXGM010013372.1:0-23083 GCA_016801145.1 Umbra pygmaea | reverse complement strand
TCACCACCAGATGGTGATCGGTTGACAGCTCCGCCCCTCTCTTCACCCGAGTGTCCAAAACATACGGCCTCAGATCAGATGAAACGATTATAAAATCGATCATTGACCTTTGGCCTAGGGTGCTCTGGTACCAAGTACACTTATGAGCATCCCTATGTTCGAACATGGTGTTCGTTATAGACAATCCATGACTAGCACATAAGTCCAACAATGAACAACCACTCGGGTTTAGATCAGGGAGGCCATTCTTCCCAATCACGCCTCTCCATGTGTCTCCATCATTGCCCACGTGCGCGTTGAAGTCCCCCAGCAGAACTATGGAATCCCCAACTGGAGCCCCATACAGGACTCCATTCAGGGTCTCCAAGAAGGCTGAATACTCTGAACTCCTGTTTGGTGCATATGCACAAACAACAGTCAGAGTTTTCCCCCCAGCAACCTGCAGGCGCAGGCAGGCGACCCTCTCGTCCACCGGGGTAAACTCCAACGTAGCTGCGCTCAGCCGGGGGCTTGTGAGTATCCCCACACACGCCCAGCGACTCACACCCTGGGCAATTCCGGAGAAGAAATGCTACATAAGAAGAATTGCGATATATTCACTATAAATTGTACTGTGGCCACAAGCTAGTCAAGGCCACATCCCCACCTCTACCTTACCCAGCCTCGCTCCTCCTCATCAGCATTTAAAGCTACAGACACAGAAACGGCACGTCCTAAGGAAAGCTCATTGTGGGACTGGCTTGTAGTGGCTGTAATTCTGCACCAAGGCTGAATTTCGGAAAGAGACTTCAGATACAGTATTAGGGGACCACTAAGGCCAATATAAACTAATCCAAAATGAGCATGCCATGGGACCTTTAAGCTCTCTTTGAAGAAATAAAAGTCAAACACAAATTACTTTGTTCCAGCGCATTTAATAGAAAACTTCCACCACAACACATTCTCCTTTTTAGAAATTTCTTCATATCAGTTTGAGTGGTTTGAAAACAAACATGTTTAAATAACTGGTTTGCTTAGCAGACTGGACAAACTGGTTGTAAAGTTACAAGACATGTAACTTACATGTTCTTAGATGGCAGGTAGATTCTTTCTGTCATTCACTGGAACTATTTCTATTTGTACATGTTTTGGAAGAAACCTGGTTGACATATTACAGATTTGCATCAGGTAAATAAACATACATTTAGTAATAAAACATTGAATATCTGTTGAATACTTTTATATATTTTATATACAAATTTAAATTTAAGTTTTAAAACAAGTAGGATATTACCTTTGTAATTTGTATGCAACTTAAATCCTTTGAATTAATAAATACTAAGCCTGAAAGTTGACATATTAGACACAAATGGTGGTTACACTTTATTTGGAGAGTATGAAATTCCGATAACACTTTATTTTGAGAGTCCATAAAGTGTATCTGTAGATGCTCTACAGATTATCTGCAGACTATCAACAACATTTGAACAAACTATCTACTTACCCAAACCCTAATCCTAACCTCAACCCTTCCCCTAATGTTAAGCCTAACCTTAACCATTAGCCTAAAACATATTCTAAACTTACCCCTACCCTTAAACTACACAATTAGTTGCTTATCAACAGATAGTGTGCTGATAGTTTGTTGATAGTCAAATCATCAACAAACTATCTGTAGAGCACCTACAGATGGAATTTTGGACTCTCAAAATAAAGTGTAACTGAAATTCCATCTGTAGGTGCTCTACGGATAGTCATATCATCAACAAACTATCAACAAACTATCTGTTGATAAGCAACTAACTGTGTATTTTAAGGGTAGGGGTATGTTCAGAATATGTTTTAGGGTAATGGTTGGGGTTAACATTAGAGGAAGGGTTAAGGTTAGGATTAGGGTAAGGGTTAGTATATAGTTTGTTAAAATGTTGGTGATGCTCTACAGATTGTCTGCAGACTATCTACAGATACACTTTTTGGACTCTCAAAATAAAGTGTTACCCAAATGGTTTATTGTTTTGAATGCTTCAACTTAAAAACCACAATAAAGAGGCAAATGTAAAAGCCATTAAAGTATAGTGAATTATGTTATATTGTTAGTTGCATGTTTACATCGGTTACATTTTACCTCCCTTAATTATAAAATATTAACCAAAGTTTACCATAGTGGATAGTGTTCTTGCCACTATGGTACTTAATTTAGCAAGAAAGGTAAGCATATATCTTTACTAGTAGACACAACCCATATTGATTGGATCATATGGCTAAGGAGTCAAACTAGTAACCAGAAGTTTGCTGGTTCGATACCCAGCTGGGCCAAATGTTGTTTCCTTGGGCAAGGCACTTTACCCTAAGTGGCTCCAGGGGTATTGGCCATCTACTTAATGTAAGTCACTCTGGATAAGAGCATCTGCCAAATGACAACAATTTAAATGTATGTACCTGAATGATATCATAATAACTTATAACATATAACTTAAGCATATATTACAGTTTTGTCCAATTGCTAACACACAAAATGCAAAATCTGGCTCATCGTGTCAAATCTCAACACACAAGAAGTCTTTAGACCACACTTGGAGATTAACATCTAACTGCCATGTCAAAACTGCCGTTTTGCAATCAGAACTTAACACTCTGTATCGGCAAGTACCCAAAATGAAATACTCTTGGTATTGGCCGATCTCTAGACTTTACTAAACTTGCATTTGAGCTACAGTAACACCTTGAACAACACGTTTTTTGCTTGGGAATAGTTTAATGTTATCAGCATGTGGGGGGGTTGGGTTTTCTCTTACACAATGACTAGAGCTAATTGGCCATCACAGCATGTTCTGGCAGAGGGGAGATTTAAACTGTCACCTTTTACAAAAATGATATGCACATTTCTCTGCCAACTTCTTTTTCTCAGTCTGGTCTTGTCAGTTCTGGTCTGGTCAGCACAAAGGTTGTATATATATATATATATATATATATCTTTAATTACCATTAGTATACATTCGTAATCATTTGTTGCTGAATTAGAATAACTTTAAATACAGTAATTAAATAAAACCTAAATGACCAGGTAATGGTAGTTACCTGTTTTGGCTGCTCTGTGTGCGTGCTGCTTAATTTTATACACGCAGGGGCCTGTCTTTCACTGTCTCTATGTTTTGTTTCACGCTCGCACCTGCCTGTTTACACTCGAATGTTGAATTGATGCGCAAAGAGTAATTTCTGCGCCAGTGAAATTATATAATTTGCTTGTGGAGGTATGTTTTTTGCGCTCGTGAGTTTTGACATAAATCTGATGCCATAGACACTTTTCTCCAGTTTGGCAACCATTTATCAAGAGCAAACTAACTGGCTAATAGAACACGGCTGAACATAATCATTAATCATCAGATCTACAAGTTACTAGCCTAACCTAACCTAAACCCTATTCTAGAAATGCCAGAGAGAGATGTCACATGAACATAAAGTGACAGTATACACAAATAACATAAAACAACTAAACACCACAATTATAGAGCGAAATCAGTGCCACGGGACAAAGCTACGTAAAAAAGGGTAAAAAATGCTACAGTCCTGTGGTATGGTCACGTGGTTCATGGGGTCTCTCAAAAGTTCCAAGCGGGTGATTTTACAGTATTTCTGAATTGCTAAAACACTTTTTTTTAATGTTTCTCTCGTTTTCTGAAATCCTTAAACACAAACCACCAAACGTATGCTACACTGTCAACACTTTTGACTTGTCTTGCTATATCAAACAATTGCTTCAGAACTATGTTATCTTTACCCAAAACCAAACACTGTTTTCAGATAACACACATCCAGCTAATGCATAAACACTACAGCATTCATTACACACTACAGAGATAATTACAAAACACTGCACTCAGGGCAGAGCAGGGGCAAAATTATATTTATTATGAAGTACTTGCACAATCCTGCACACATATAAATGTAGTCACAAACAAAATATGCAGCAGATCGATTACAAGCAATGTGTTGGAATCATTGTGCCTCAGCATCATGCCTCTGGGCACGGTCAGGCCACAGGACCTCATCAATGTCACTTGCAATCCTGTCCCTCGCTAAACATTGGGGAAAGAATCCTTTAGCATGCCGAATCCAAACTTGAATCGCTTCCACTCCAATGTTATCACATGCTGCATCCATTGACTGAATGGGATTGTCCTGTGCATAAGGATTTTTGTCATAGACCTTCCACCTCCATGCAGAAAATAATTATTCAATGGGATTAAGGAAGGGCGAGTATGGTGGGAGGCACACATTTCAGGACCACGGTGAAAGTTTATATTGTCCCAGATGACCACATACATGGGATGCTCTGCCTGCTCATTACCTCTTACGTCTCAGTAGTGCTTCCTGTAGAGCATATAGAAACCTCATAAGATGGGCAGTGTTGTAAGGCCCTACAGTCACATGGTGGTGAATAACCCTGTAGCTGTTGATGAAGAACATATGGTTACGTTGCCACCACACTTCCTGGCAACTCTATAATGGCACGTTGACCAATAATGTTGCAGCCTTTCCTTCTCTTGGTGAGATTGAAGCCAGTTTCATCCAAGAAGAGGCACTCATGAGGCCTCTCCATGGAATCCAGTTGAAACATTCTCTATAGAAATTAACAAAAATTAATTTTAGAAGTAACGTAAATGACAAAGCATTCCAGGCGTCATGCCTCTGTATACATGTGCTGCATTACATTCAACACAGTAAAGATGCACAGTAACTCAATAATGCTGTATAATCTCTGGACATGATTATTTACTTGTACATATTGATATCGTAGCTCTTTTACCCTTTCAGAATTTCTCTGAAATGGTACTCTGTAGGTTTGAGACTTATCAGGTTGCGTTTCAGGACACGGTCAATTGTGGAGAGACTCACACTGTTGATTCCTTCAGAATTCACGTTGTCTTCCTCAACTCGCTGTTGTATTTCACGCAGTCGAATGAGATTATTTTGAAGGACCATATTGACAATAATGGTCTCCTGCTGTTGTGAACATACATCTCCTTCCACCGGCATTTGTGGCAGTCTTTAAATTCTAGCAAATAAATCTTGTTAGAATTATACAGACAGGCCTTTAGCATTGAAATGTCACCAAATATGTACAATAAATAAAATACTATTATACAAGTATATCACTGCAAGCAAAGGGCCAATTTTTAGAGATATTTTACAGTAATTTACTGAGACGTTCAACAACTGGGGGACCACAAATGATAGTACAGTTACCTGTTCTCTTCTCTGAATGTCCTGACAATGGAGGCCACAGAGAACCTGCTTATATTTGGTTGAACACATAGTCCTGCTTCCCTTATAAACCAGAACATGGTGTATGATTGTTGCTCTAATTTCATTGGAAATTATGGCTCCTGTTCTTCCTCCCCCTCCTCCTCTGTGTCTTCCTTCTCTGCTGTCTCTTCCTCTTCCTCCTCTGTCTCTTCCTCATCCTCCTCTGTCTCTTCCTCATCCACTTCCACTTCCTCCTTCTCTCCTGCTTTCCATTGTGACAATCACACATGCCATTTGGGTTTGACATGGCTTTATATCCTGATTACTGATTAGGTGCAACACATTACAGATTTGAAACTGGTGTGTTCACTTTTGAGTGCTTGTGTGTTACCGATGACAACAGTGTGTTGCTTGTGTTTCACTTTTGGGGGCAGTGTGTGCCATTTTGAGTTGAAGTGCAGCACAATGATAAATGTGCTTTGTGAATGACAATGTGTTTACAGTTTTGCACAAAGAGTGATTCCGATTTGCTAGTTGTGTCTAACCACATTTGAAGTGTTTAAAATTCAGCAAACTGTGTGATTCAATGAATAAAGTGGTTTGTACACTTGCAACTTTCGTTTTACAAATGGATTTTAGTGTTTTAGCAATTCAGAAATACTGTAATACATTGAAGTCTATGGGAGCAGCTGTAACAACAGCAATTTTTGGTATGCTTTTTTTTGTTTAAAGTGCTGTAAATGGATAATTTAGATTGTCTGTAATATTTACAGCATAGCATTGCAGCGTATTATAATAAAATTTACCTGAAATTAGAAGTTTAGAGTGACTAATGGCGGGTTGCTGCCATATTGATGGGCTCCTTTAATTGCTTCTAAGCAAATGACTGACGGCAGTTGAGGGCAATCAAATGTACAGCAAACATGATGTTCAGTTTACTGTCTTTTATTATAAAATAAGGTATTTGACAGCAATGCAAATGTCATCATTTATGTTCAGTAAATGGCTGTTCTTTATTAAATATACCTTCATTGTACTATTGCACACAGAGGCTTAAACTTCAATACGTTAAATATACAATGAAATGATTATATAAAAAGCAAGTGCGTTCAATGCAACGTAAAAGAGTACATGGTGAAATGCACTTATCGTACAGTACTCAGTGTTAAATCATCATATACTAAACTTTAACAGGACTAGAGTACATTTGTTACTTTTGCTTTTTATTGTGTCAGCCAAAATACTGATAAAGATTTGTGTCTGTATTAGTTGGTAGCATAACCCAAGTATTTTTTGTTTTGTTTTTAGACATGAACATTCAGTAATTCAGTTATTCCTGTAAACAAATAGGCAATGGACTTAATAAAACTTTAACATTTTAAGAAAGCACTTATTGGGCATATGCTCATGTCTTTCTTGTAGCCAGCTTCTTGTACAATGGTTGGATGTGCAGCATGGGGGTGCACCAACCGCTCAGAGAAGGGGTCAGGATGTTTGGCTTCCCTGCAGAAAGTGAGAGAAGAAAGAAATGGTTAATCAAAGTGAGCAGGAGTAATTGAACTATCACAGGAGACGCCAACAACAAGAAATTATGTGAGGTAGTGACATGAGGATATTGTATTGTAAAACATCAAATATGGTGCAATTAACAACTACAAGATATGATCTTATTTAGAAGAAGAAGAAGAAGATGTTTTATTTATATAGCGCATTTCCATAGCTCAAGGCTGCTTTACATTATACATTACAAAACACCCAGACACTAAGACATACATTACAGTCACATGGATACAAATAATCACAGCATACAAAATGCATGTTAAATAGATATGTTTTTAACTGGGTCTTGAATATAGCCATGGATGAGGTATTACGTAGTGTGAGAGGTAGCGAGTTCCATAATTTAGGAGCATTAACACTAAATGACCTTCCACCTACAGTAGACAACCGGAAACGAGGGATGGACAATAAGCCAAGTTCAGCTGATCTAAGGGACCGGGCAGGGCGGTAAGGGTGGAGTAAGTCAGACATATATTGAGGAGCAAGACCATTTAATGCTTTAAATGTTAGCAGCGATACCTTAAAGTGGATGCGTGATGCGGCAGGTAGCCAGTGAAGTTCATGAAGTAAAGGTGTAACATGAGCAGAGCGCCTAGTCGAGGTGAGCACTCTAGCTGCAGAGTTTTGAATGTACTGTAATCTTGCAATGAGTTTTTTGGGAAGACCAAGAAATAAGGCATTGCAATAGTCCAGGTGTTATTTGGTATGTTCTTGGGATATTGTTAACATTACTATTACAACAAATTTCTACAATGTCTACAATAAAATCATACTAACATTGCCTAAAATATATCTATAACTCAACCCAAATGTAATTATAAAGTAATTCTTGTTGTAAAGTAATTGACTTTGACAATACTGTAATCATTTTAAAAACCAGAATAGGCTAACGTGTTAACTGTTGACGTAAGCTACTTTTCCTCAAATAAATTTGTTAATTTTATAGACTTACGCACAATAATTTCAGCTAAAATGTGTCTGTAATGCAGGTTTCAAAAGTAATTTGGATTTTAAAGTTATTACCTCAGTAAGGAGCTGATGAAACAATGCTTCTCTACGGCGACATGGATAGTAGCTCTGGTTGGAACTTTTGAGGGTCTCCATGATCCGCCATTGCTGTAAAAAAAACTGACTGATGAATGAAGTGAACGGAGTTGACACAACTCTTTCTCTCTTTCTCTATGGCTCTGGCTGTGTGTACTGTGCAAGTACACAAATATTTTCTGCAAGTACACATATATTTTCTGCAAGTGCACAAATCATTTCTGCAAGTACACACATTTTTTTACAAGTACACAAATCTTTACTGCAAGTATATAAATCTTGTTTTATAAGTAGACAAATCTTTTTTTGCAGGTACACAAATATTTTTTGCAAGTGCACAAATGTTTTCTGCAAGTACACAAATCTTTTCTGCAAGGACACAAATCTTTTCTGCAAGTACACAAATCTTTTCTGCAAGTTCACAAAGCTTTTCCGCAAGTACAGATCTTTTTTTGCAAGTACACAAATCTTTTCTGCAAGTACACATATATTTTTTACAAGTACACAAATCTTTACTGCAAGTATACAAATCTTTACTGCAAGTATACAAATCTTTTTTTGCAAGTAGACAAATCTTTTTTTGCAGGTAAACAAATATTATCTGCAAGTGCACAAATGCTTTCTGCAAGTACACAAAACTTCTCTGCAAGTACACACATCTTTTTTACGGAGCTTTGTCTCGTGGCACTGATTTCGCTCCATATACAATGCAATGTATTGGTATAAAATACTAAAGGACATAACTATAAATATTATAAATCCGTATCTCAGTTCATATGGTAACACCAGCCCACACTGGGATTGACGATACCATAAATGAGAATGTGTCAACATACTCAATGTAATTGATAATTAAATGGATAAATTATTAATAAGGGTTTACTAACATTTTGGATCATAGAAATAATGCATACATATAAACCATGTACAGTTTACATTTATTATAAATACTTCTGTGTTATAATAACATGTTAGAGGTTTCAATCTAACAGACTAACAGTTGCTCATTTCTCTGTGTCAAAATCAGGGAAACTGCTGCCATGTTGAACTGGCGGTACAACTATATATGCATCTTCTACCTGTTGGATCTGTCAGGACTCATCTTCCTCTTTTTCCACATGAAATTACTTAAAGTGAGAAGGGAAATTTATCGTTTCTCCCTGTAGAAACAATTATTGTAACTACTAATTCAATAAAAAATTTTGCATGTTAATAAAGTACTAACCAATAATCGTAACCATTGTCAATAATACAGAATGTAATAGCAATAATAACATGTTTAAGCAATATTTACCCTTCAAAGACCCCAGATGCTCTAGAGTGTCAAGCGAAATTGTCTCGCAAAATGTATATGCTAGCAATTACATCTACTACCGATGGAAAGAAGACGATGAGCCAAAAAGAATGGTGGATCATCCCTATGCGTGAAACACAGCCGGCTCTATGGAACATCAAAGTCGGTCATGTTAGACTGTCGTTTTCTCTACTAAACACATTACAGACAGGAAGTAGGAAATGAAAATGACAAAATAACAAGTCTGAAATGATGTAGGACATCATCCTGCAAAACACCAACAATATTTGGAAGTGGAAAATAGCAGGGATTTCAAAAAATTATAGAAATATATTGAGAAATGGGTGCAGCATTTTGATGTTGACTTTTTTGTATGGCCCCCAAACATTGCACACTGGTCCAGTAGCCCTGGGGGCTTGACAATGTGCATTGAAAAACCTTATTCATCATGGTTTACATGCTTTTACACATAAAAAACAACAGAACGTACATATGTTCTTTATTTATTTAATTATTTAACGAGATTGAGTTTTGGTGAATAAGAGGGACCATTTTATTTTGATGCACATATTTGTACATTAGCAGGAATGTAGCACAATATGGATGTGAAAGCAGTTATAATTAGCCTATGTGACAATAACATTTGTTTTGGTTAAAATCAACAAATAATCGGGATAATTAATTGTGATCTCAATATTGAGCAAAAAAATTGTGATTATCATTTCGGCCATAATCGTGCAGCCCTAGTCAATAATGTACGAATTAGCAAATATTGTAAATAATTCATGTACATAATGTAACAAGTTACATTATTGACTAATACTAATTTTTTAAGGGAAAATTTTAATAATAATGGACATGAGAGTGTGGGTGAGTGTCTGTAGGCATGTGTTTATCGTTGTCATTGTGTTTCAGTGGCTGTGTGTGAGAGTTCATGAGAATGTAAGCAGGTATATAAATGGGTATCATCGTTGTTTTGTAATTTTAGAACCAGAAAGTGTCAGTAGTATCAGTTCTCGTGACATCCCTAGTATGATGTGTATGAATCCTATATAATATAATACACTGCTCAAAAAAATAAAGGGAAAACTTAAACAACACAATGTAACTCCATGTCAATTACACTTCTGTGAAATCACACTGTCCACTCAGGAAGCAACACTGATTGACAATCACTTCACATGCTGTTGTGCAAATGGAACAGACAACAGGTGGAAATTATAGGCAATTAACAAAACACCCCCAATAAAGGAGTGGTTCTGCTGGTGGTGACCACAGACCACTTCTCAGTTCCTATGCTTTCTGGCTGATGTTTTGGTCATTTTTGAATGCTGCCGGTGCTTTCACTCTAAAGGTAGCATGAGACAGAGTCTACAAACCACACAAGTGGCTCAGGTAGTGCAGCTCATCCAGGATGGCACATCAAAGCGAGCTGTGGCAAGAAGGTTTGCTGTGTCTGTCAGACACAGCTCTCGCTTTGAACATACAGAGATTAGATGGCCCTAAGAAAAGACCCCCTCACCCTATATTCCTGCAGCACCTCCCACAGCGTATCCTGGGGTACCTGGCCATTCTACAGATCCACAAAACACATGTAAACTGAATGGGCATACTCACAGGGCCTCTCTAGGATCCTTGCAAGAGTACAGATCTGGGGCCACATGTATAAAGGTTTGCACATCTTACATAAAACTGGTCATATGCCAGGTCCTGCACACCTTTCCTGTATAATCACATTCAACGTGAGATTGACCGCACGTGAACGAGCCACTGACCACTCGCCTGTTGTCTAGCCTGGTATAATTTGCATTCTAATAATAATATGCCTATTTGAACAACATTGGAATGGTTTTATAAGATTTTTGAACTTTGCAACTTTAGATCTTCCCTCTTTATATGTTTTTACATTATGCTAAATATTCATCTCTTACATACTACAAAAAACGTTTCGCGTCAGGTGCGCATTTGAGAATGTGGCTCGTCGGGAGAGTATAAATCTCGTTGGTGTTCTCCCGATGTGGAGAAGAGAAAATATTGCTGGGCTTGTCACGTAATTATTAATATTTTATCATATTTTAAGATGAATTATGAACTTCATAATCTTTGTTTCTGAACATATATGTTAGTAACCAGTGTTATTTGCAAGTTTAACAGTCGTTACTTAGTGGTTTGCGGATTAAACAGTTAATAGCATTTCCCATTTGGGTTTTGGCATTTTGATGTGTATCATCCACATCAATGATCAAAGTTTTATTAGGGGATGTACTTATTTATTTGAATAGTCAACGTCATAGACGTATGAAAGTAACTGTAGTGGGCACTTTTCAGTTACAGAGCCCCATTACAGAGCCAGACAAGACTTTGCGTATGGCCGGCACATCCTCACATCAAGTATATTTTTATACATCACACAGTGTGCGTGAAATCCAGTGTATGCAAGCTTTTCGTGCATATACAACATTTATACATGAGGCCCCTGGTTCGTTCTTCCACGGCCAATATCCGCATCGTTCCTCGTCAATCTGAGGTTTGACTATCGGCTGAACCTTCCATTCTATCACCTTAGAGTAGACTTTACCAGGGAGGCTGAGATGTGTGATACCCCTGCAATTGGCACAGACTCTCTGGTCCCCCTTTTTCATCAGGGGAACAACCACCCCGGTCTGCCACTCCTTTGGCACTGTCCTAGACTCCCACGCAATATTGAAGAGACGTGTCAACAAAGACAGCCCCTCCCCACACAAAGCTTTCAGCATTTCTGGACAGATCTCTTCAGTCCCCGGGGCTTTGCCACTGTGGAGTTGTTTGACTACCTCAGAGACCTCCGCCAGGGAAATTGATGACAACCATTCATCAGCTTCTAACACTGCCTCTATTATAACGGACGTGTGAGTCGCAATCAGGAGTTCCTCAAAATGTTCCTTCCACTGCCCAATTACCTCCTCAATTGAGATCAACAATGTCCCATCCTCACTGTACACAACTTGGATGGTTTTCCGTTTCCCTCTTCTGAAGTGCCGAACGGTTTTCTAGAAGCACCTTGGTGTTGACCGAAAGTCCTACTCTATAGCCTCTCTGAACTTCTCCCACACCTGTACCAAGGGAGTAAGGAATAGAATTAATATGCACTTTTAAAATTAAAGCATTAATAATAAAAAAGTTTCCTTTCCTCCCTTGTTGCAATAGTCTGAGTTAAGTACGGAGAAATGTTTAATAAATGTGTATAGAGGATTGATAGTATAGACAGTGTTGATATTTCTTATCTAAATATCTGACCCCATAATGATCATTGATCCGTGTGTGTAAACATCTACTGAAGAAATACTAGAGCGACCCGGGATATTCAGAAAGAGTGCGTAGGCTACCTAGCTTTAATGTGTTTGTGATAAAGGCTGAAACTTAAGAGCAGGCCGCAACGAGACCCATTACTATCTCCAATGGGGATAATCTGGAAAATGACTTAAAATGAATTTAGTAAAGTGAATAACATTTAATTCCAGATAAAGGGCATAGAAGTACAACGCTTTAACCAGACAAAGAATTACACAATACAATACCAAGAATTACATGTCGTCCAAACTCCTAAATATGATCTACGATCTAAGCATGTCTTATACGGTTGAGTCTATAACACATTTGCACTGAACGTGGGCCAAGAGCCTTGTTAAAGATAACTCATCCGATTACACTTGAACAAAGACTTATATCTCCCCCGAGAGGTGACGCCCCCAGATCTCCCGCTGCATACGAAATAAAGATCAGTTCACTGGCTGGAATTGGAAAACAAAGGACTACATCAACAATTAGATTATGTGTCGCCTTGGCGGCGCTATCCAGGCTGTAACAAAAGGACTGAGTTATATATTTGTCTCTTCTAGTCACTCTGTGGAGAAAATCATATAACCTTGCAAGTGGTACACCAAAACTCCCTTTATGGGATGATCCAGCAAGCCCTAAAATGACATATCATGATGTACAGTATAATGTTGAGTTCTCAGCTTCTCGTTGTCTTCACCCATAATGGGGGGTTTGCCCCCCCTTCCTTCCGGGTCTCACTCAGTTGTCAAAAGAGTGTGAGAGACTGGTAGTCCCTAGACAGCTGCTATAATCAGTCCTGTGTAACATCTAAAAATCCACTACAGCTCCCTCCTTTTGGTCCGTGTCAGCCTGAATCGGTAGATATGGAACAAGCCAATGAAAAACCGCCATGGAATCTCTGAGATGTTTTAATAAGGACTGGAAATCACAGCATTGTGCAACGGTTATGGTCATCATAATGAGGCTGGTCATAGATGTAATCCCAACAGGTGTAGGTATGGATGGTGGCTAGATATAAGCGCTGGTCTGTGGAGGCGCAGGTCTCTGCTGCTGGTCAGGACCTCTGCTGCTGGTAGTTGGTGTCCTGTGGCAGTATGTTTCACCTCTACCACAGCTTCTGTAGTGCCCCATGTGCTTCCCAGCTAGATCTGTAGGCGACCATGTGCTTCCCAGCTAGAATGTGTCTTCCCCCCGCAAGGGTGCAATGTCAGGTGTCCATGAGAGAGTGGGGTTACCAGGAAATGTTGATTGCCCATAGTAGAGTCCATTTCACAAATAACACCATTCATTTTTAAACATTTTGATAGCATTTAGCAGGGACATGTGATGAATGTACTATTGTTAGCCTTGTGTCGTTAAAGTTCATTGATGGTAAGGTACTATATGTGTAAATAATATACTTGCAGTTTCGTGACAACAATATTATGTAGTTACCAACATGTAAGTCTCATTACCAAAAACCAGCCAGTGAAGTGATCCCATCTTACTATGTGGTCTTTAATGACCAGGTCAAGGATAAACCATGGAGAATATAGGAAACACCTGCTCGAGTAGGACAAAGGAAAGTTACATAGAAAAACATAATCAGTTATACAGTTTATTTTTTTTAATTATACAATCATCACAGTGATCAACCATTCTCCATGGTAAATTCTGTATATTGTCAGCCTGGAACCAATTCTAGTTCAAGGGAAGCAATAATATAATTTACTGCATGGCAAGGGTCTTGTCCAGCTGGATATCCAATATGTCTAGTAGTGAACACCCTTTGCAACCAATCTACAATCCAAAACTTGTGTTCTGTTGTGCGTGTCAGACTAAAAACCATTTGGCTACAATTTAAACAGGGTTTCCCTCATCTGACCTGACTGATATGATGATGTCATTTGTATGCGTTAGAGGCTGGGAACATGTAGCCCCTTGGATAGTCAGTCTGAGCCGCGCAACATAAATGTTAATTCATCTATAGTTGTTATAAAATGAGTTATCAGCCCGAGAGGCCAGTAACGTCAGAATTTAGGCCATGAATTGTGAGTGAGTGGATGGACAGCTATTCTGTCCTGGTGATCTGAAGTCAGGTCCTCAGTGTGTCTTTAAGCCTGCTGTTTGTTCTGTCATCACTGCTGCAATGAGCCTTTAATGCTGACAGGACGTTGGAGTGGTTGTATGACACATGGACTACAACTAAATATGTATTAATGTAGTGGGCTCTTGTTAATGTCTCTATTAACAAGACCCCTATTAGGGACAAGATATGGTTTTTGTCACTGTGTTGGTCTGTGGTACTCGCATATAGTGAGGTTAAAAATACCTGTAGCATGGATCATCTTTGCGTGTATCCAGTGTGTGGTCTATAGTCACACAACCCAACGGTACATATCTGCCATGTGGTGTGCCTAGATCATCTGGGTCTGAAAAATCACCTGTAGAGACAGTTAGTTTGTGCGAAGCAATGACAAAGTCATGATATGTTCTATTGTGTGGAGCAACCAATATGTTTGCAGCATATTGGTGGCGACATTCAGAACTGTTGTGTTGTAACACTTGTTAAATGAGTGTGTCTGGGTAGTCCAGTATTGGAACCAGACATTTTTGATTAGTATGTGAATGGATGCAGGGAATAGTATCCCTTTTGTGTGTATGGGACCAACCATCCCTTGACTATGCTTGGCTGGGAGATGAGTGGATCCTGAATTTCCCAGCCAGCATCTCATGTGTGTGGCCCCCCGTTACCGGCTAGGTGTCCACGATGGCCAATTGCCAAATCTGGTGTGGGCCGTTTCACAAACCGTACGGGCAGCTACACCGTCGGACCTCGAAAGGGCACCACACTTTAAACAATGTGAAATACATGCAACAGATACAGGACAGACAAATACACAGGACAACATTTAGTGAACATAAATCGTCATTTCCATTTATGTTAAGAGATGATTGGACAAGATCCCAACAATTTTCTCATTTCAAAAACGAAATTCTCCAATCTGAATTTTCAATTTTGTGTAAGCAATCGAAATTGAGCCGGTTGATCAGTCCGACTTGACCCGAAAACCCATAATGGTTAAACAATTTTGAGTGAGATCAGGACCCAATTAGAATTCTCCAAGTTAGGTAAAATTCTCCATTTTTTTCTTTAAATAGCTCCGCCTGTTATCATAGATAACAGTGGAGACTGTGGTAGCCGGGCTGCAGGTGGGAAAGATAAGATAATTCATTGTGCTGTGGAAATGTTGCATGTGCTGATTTATTCCAGGTCAGGTTGGGGAGCATTCCCCCCAGTAGAACCTGGCACCCATGTGTGGACCCTTCTGTACCCCCGCATTCGTGGGCCCTGTCATAGTCGGCAGCCAGGTCTGGTCTCCGTCAGCACTGCTTCATGGGAATTGTTGTTTTCTCTGAGAACTCAAAGGCATGTTCATGATACATTTTTATGATGGGTTACTGTAGTGAGCCCAGAGATTTGCTGTCACCTAGAACACTCCCAGGTATTTCTGTAACCAATGAATCCTGCTGCAAATTAGCTTACAGTTTGATCATCAGAGACCCATACCTCCATGAGTAGTACTCTGAAAAACCCTGGTTGGAGCAGTGTGGCTCTGGAACAGTTGACACATTTGAAAGCTGACCCCCCATGCTAATAGCCTTGACTCCTATCCTACTGCTGCTCAGAGCAGTGGTTCTAAGTGCATAACAGGAGATCTCATACCACTATTTCCTATAGGGTGTGAGAGTTTTTGTGGGGTCTAATATGCCACAACATGTGTAAGTTGCCCATTATATTGTTGAAACAATTGTCTTACTTGGTCTAGCAACCAGTTAGCATAAGATTTTGATTTCTGATTGCTCCATTTGTCTTTCCGGTAGCAATTTGCTTTGGTGTGGCTTTTTCTGTGACAAAATTAACAGCGTGATTGGCTGCATTGGAGTTGTTTCGCTCCTTTCATTCATTTCATTAGGGTTTAGCTGATGCTATACTTTTGCTCTCTGGTTTGTTTTTTTTAGATTGTTTTCCAGTTTCATAGCCCACTCGACCAGGGAATCGTATGTATTTAGATAAATACTGCTACTGCGGTCAAATGCCTGTTGCATGTGTGGGCCGGCATTGGTTTGTAGCATTTACAAAAAGGGTGCAGAATCACAAGTGGGGTTTGCCAAAACTTTTTCAATATAATATACACTACTGAAAAGCTCTTACACATACAAGTGAAACACTCTCACACATACAAGTGAAACGCTCTAATATACAATACTGAAAGGTTCTCACTCATACAAGTGAAACGCTCTTATATACATGTACACTACTGAAAAGCTCTTATATACACTACTAAAAGGTCTCACTCATACACGTGAAACGATCTCACACATACAAGTGTAATGCTGAAACTCTCTCAAACAACATTGTTAGAGAGGGCAGAACTTCAGAGAGTTACAGTGAAAAAATAAAAATGAACAAAAATAGAATAAAAGTTAAGAAGTTAAAAAGCAAACTCAAAGGCTGGAGTAACGTAACAGGCAGTATGCAGCTTTCGCGCATGGGCACTACTGATCATATGTATATACAGTCATATGCAAAAGTTTAGGCACCCCTGACAATTTCCATGATTTTCATTTATAAATAATTGGGTTTTTGGATCAGTAATTTCCTTTTGATCTATCAAATAACTGAAGGACACAGTAATATTCCGGTAGTAAAAGGAGGTTCATTGGATCCACAGAAAATGTGCAAAATGCATAAAAACGAAATTGGACAGGTGCATACATTTGGACACCTTTCTCATTTTGTTGATTTGAATACCTGTAACTGCCTAGCACTGATTAATTGGAACACCCAACTGGTTTGGTGAGCTCATTAAGCCTTGAACTTCATAGACAGGTGCATCCAATCATGAGAAAGGTTTTTAAGGTGGCCAATTGCAAGTTGTTGTTCTCTTTCACTCTCCTCTGAAGAGTGGCAACATGTGGGCCTCAAAACAACTCTCAAATGACCAGAAAACAAATATTGTTCAACATTATGGTTTAGGGGAAGGATACAAAAAGCTTTCGCAGAGATTTAATCTTTCAATGGCCACTGTGAGGTAATGGAAGAACACAGGGGCAGTTGTTGTTAAGGCCAGAAGTGGCAGGCCAAGTAAAATATTGGAAAGGCAAAGGTGAAGGATGGTGAAAATGGTCAACAACAGCCCCCAGACCACCTCAAAAGACATACAGTATCATCTTACTACTGATTGTGTCACTATGCATTGTTCAAAAATTCAGCCCAATTTGAAGGAGAAGCTGTATGGGAGACTAATGCGGAAGAAGCCTTTTCTGCACACACACCACAAACTGAGTCGCTTGAGGTATGCAAAGGCACATTTGAACAAGCCAGCTTCATTTTGGAAGAAGGTGCTGTGGACTGATTGAACAAAATAGAGTTATTTGGTCATATCAAGGGGTGTTATGCATGGCTACAAAAGAACACAGAGTTCCAAGCAAAAACTTTCTACAAACAGTAAAATTTGGTGAAGGTTCCATCATGCTGTGGGGCTGTGTGTCAGTGCCAGTACTGGGAATCTTGTTAAAGTTGAGCGTCACATAGATTCCACTCAATATCAGCAGATACTTGAGAATAATGGAGAGGATTCAGTCACAAAGTTGAAGTTATGCCGGGCTGGATATTTCAACAAGACAATGACCCAAAACACTGCTCAAAATCTACTCTGGCATTTATGCAGAGGAACAAGTACAATGTTCTGGATTGGCCATCCCAGTCCCCAGTCCTGAATTTCATTGAATATCTGTGGGGTGATTTGAAGCGGGCTGTCCATGCTCAGCAACCATCAAACCTAACTGAACTGGAGATGTTTTATAGCATTACAGGCTATAGAAAGTGTCTAGAGCAGAGGTGGGCAAACATTTTTGCTTGATTGTCTGCCTGTCTCAACCATTTAATGATCCTCCTGCATGATTTACAACACTAGCATTCAGATAACACCATACCAGTTACTGAAAAATATTGTACAGTATCAGAACTGGACTTGCCAAAATAATAGGCAAAAAATGTAATACTATTTTGTAACAGAGTGAATATTTAATATGTTAGATTTCAAAGCACTGATTTGCAGATTCACAAATACTCACACACTGACATCTGTCTACAGCAGACAAAATGTTATCACGTAAGCCTTTTTAGGAGCTCACTTCAGGCCCTGAACCTTCATCTCCTGTCTTCATACTGCTGCTGCCTTCCTGCTCCTAAAAATACTATATGGTTGCTGTGATTCATGTCTATGGTAAAGCTCCAAGACGAGACCATTACAGAACTACTGAATGAAAATTGACTTATTAATAACTGGATTCCAGCATGTGATGAGCAAGAAGGTGATGGGGTGTCCTGGTGCACTAATGAGTCCATTAAATGTACTATGTATGTTAACAATTAGTCAGTTGGAAGTCAGAAAGTTGAGTCCCTGCTACTTGTGTCTAAGAGCTTGAATAGGTGCTTGAAAACAATTATTAAGTGGACTCAAGGCTTATGAGAAACTAAACATATTGTATTATTTCTGTTTAACGATTGAGGAACTGGCATTGAACAGGCAGAAACTCAACCTCCATCCTTGGGTTAATCCATTACAATCATGAATACATTTAAAGACCTCACCTCAAACCCTGCAGTGCCACCTGCCTCTCCTTTTGTCTCCATGGCTGCATCACGGTTCTTCTAATAAATTAAGAATTGTAGCCTATATGATATTGCATACAAAGTAATAGTGGACTTATATATGATCAGTTATGTTTATTTTGGGCATTTCTGTATGTGGAAAATGTATAAAAGGCATACACTTTCACATATTCATCATTCATTTCTTTTAACACCTCACCTCACACCCTCAACCTGTAACTTCATCTGTACAGTAACTCCTTCATGTCCCACTCCTTCCTCACATGCCTCTTCCCTGATGGTACCAGCATTCTCCTGATGACACATATCATTTTTAAAATGTAAATCTAAGCTTGGTAAATGATAGGTTATGATGTTGCCCTGTCCTTGTGTAAAATGTGTTGTATACTTACACTAATCTTACTCTTTGTAAAATACTTCAGTAATGTTATGTCCTTTGATGATAATTAAAAATTTTTGCGGGGTGGCTTTATGCTGAAATGAGATGACAGAACATTTTACTTTTGCTAAGGTTAACACAGAGAAATTGATTGCCAGCTATGTGGCTATCTAACGTAATATTAGTTAGCACCTATCGAAAAGCATGAAACACATGCCATTCAAAATTCCATCTTTGATTTAAACGTCATATGCCTCCTATCCATAATCCAATTTAAGAAATCTTGCTAATTTCAACCGCTTGACTGAGACTAATTTACCTTGTACAAAGTCGAGTCTTATACAAGTTCAAAGCTGGTGCGCACCGGTAACATATTTTCATGTTCCTAGTGTATACGTACTACCGGGACATCCCCTTTTTGGGGGAAGATAAACTAGTATCTGACTAGACTTCAGTACAAAAAAGGCACCAAACAACGTCCGTACTCAGCCGGCAGGCGTGAATAACTTACGAAATCACTAATATGTCAAGTAAAGATATGTCCACTGTTACGTCCCCCTGTTCCTGTGTCCCTTTTTGCTGTGTTCTGTTTCTTTCTCTGTGTCTGTGTCTGTTCTGTCAGTCTGTGCCCAGCAGGTAGAGCCATACAAGAAGCAAGAGAGAGAGGAATGTTCCCATCTGGCCCCACCTCATCAGTGCTGACAGCTGTGGCTTATTGAGAGACAGATAAAAAGCCCTGAGTTTGAGAGCCCTGAGTTTGTGTGTTGTTGTTGATGGTATTGTGTGGTTCTGTGTGTGAGAGAGTGTTAGTGTGTTTGGTGTATAGGGTGTTAAGCATTTAGTATTCAGTGTTTGAAATTTATTATTGTACCTTTGTGTTATTAATATATACATATAACCTTTTGTTCCTTTGTTTCTCCAGGGGAAGGGGAACGCATTGGGGAGTGTGTAGGGAAGAACTCCCCATGGGTATACACCACCCGTAGGGATAACTCCTCTGTCTATCTCTACTAGGCTCAGATCTGGGCGAACCACCACCTGTATTTTGGTTAGGGCGCCTTGAACGTGTGCCAGTTTAGTTTATATTTGTTATAACTACTTTTAATTTTACCCGTCCTAGATATGATCCGGTTTCTCCTGCTGGTTCAACGGGTAGCTCTGTTGACGCCACTCGTCTCAAGCTTCGCTTGGCCCGTTTGGAGGCAGAGAACCATGACAAAGTCGATTTAGAACTGAGATCTAGGGAAATCGAGGCTGACAAAGCAGTGCATATTAGGCAAATAGAATTGGAGGCTGAGAAAGGCAAAACGTCTTTTTCTCACGCTGCACACTTTGAGATGAGCAAGAATATAGCTCTTGTTCCACCATTTCGAGAGGCTGAGGTAGACAGCTATTTCGCTGCATTTGAGCGTGTGGCAACAGCTTTAAAATGGCCTGAGGAAGTTTGACCCCTCCTACTCCAATTCAGATTGTCAGGTAAAGCTCAAGAGGTAGTAGCTTCTCTCTCGATGGAGGACAGTCTGAGCTATGACATAGTGAAAGCCACAGTGTTACGCGCTTACGAGTTGGTGCCTGAGGCATATCGACAGCGTTTTAGGAACCACAGGAACCGACCAAAACATTTGTAGAATTTGCTATAGATAAGGAGACCTTGTTTGACAAGTGGTGCGCTGCTAGTAAGGCTACAACTTTAGTTGAAGTCAGGGAATTAATCCTATTGGAAGATTTCAAAAACCATTTGCCTGAATGTATTGTAGTACATCTTAATGAGCAAAAGGTGGCGTCCTTATCCCAGGCAGCTGTTCTATCCAATGACTATGCGCTAACTCATAAAACGGTGTTCTCTGCATTCCGTTATGAAGGAGAAACTATAACACCGTTTCGTAGTGTTCGTCCGCTGCCTAGTGAGGCAGCTCGTCAACATGAAAACCGTGAGTGTTTTTATTGCCACAAGATATGCCATATGATTGCAGACTGTCCTATCCTAAAGAATAAGCCAAAGTCACCCCCACGTCAGACCAAAGAGGTTGGATTGGTTCAATCGGTGGCAAAAGTAAGTGAACCCACCTCTGTGCCTGATCCCAGTTATTTGCCATTTGTATCCAAGGGCTGGGTGTCCTTAGCTGATGAGTTGGCTGACAAACAGGCTGTTCAAGTCTTGCGAGATACTGGGGCTGCGCAGTCTCTTATCCTTGACAGCGTGCTGCCCTGGTCCGACAGTACGTCTGTGGGATCCCAGGTTCTCCTACAGGGAATAGGTACGGGTATTACCACCGCGCCGTTACATTGGGTTAATTTAAAAACTGATCTAGTGTCTGGCTGTTTCCGCGTGGGAGTTGTTCCCAACTTACCTGTGAAAGGTGTTACTTTACTGCTGGGTAATGACATTGCTGGTGGAAGGACTCCTGTGCTGAAGGTTATAGACAGACCACACATAGGGGCTAACGATGATGACCTGTCTAAAACATTTCCTCATGTATTCCCCGCCTGTGTTGTTACATGAGCACAAGCCCGTAACCTGGGAGAAGTAGTGAATTTGGCAGACTCTAGTTTTGAGCGCACTGAGGTCCCCTGTGATGTCCAGTCGTCTGTCAAAACGAGAGAGGATGAAACTAGATTGGGTGACGTACTGTTATCCGTTACTCGTGACAAGGTGTGTGTGAGGCCCAAAAAGCAGATAACAGTTTACTTAAGTGTTTTGACACTATAGTTTCCCCAGAGGAAGCTAAAACTAAGTAAAAATGCCTACTATGTAAAGAGTGGTGTGCTCATGCGTAAATGGACAGTGCATGAGATAGATGGTGAATGGGGCATTGTTTCACAGGTTGTTGTGCCCACTTCTTTTTGACAGCAGGTGCTGTCAGTGGCCCATGACCAGGCTTGGTCTGGCCACCTAGGAATTACTAAAACCTATAATTTTACGTAAATATTGCATGAAGACCCAGGCTGACTGGGATGAGGGGGTGCCATTTGTGTTATTTGCCATTAGGGAGAATCCTTAGAGTTCAAGCCGGCCGACTTAGTTTTTGGTCACCCCACGGGGTCCGTTGCAGATAATGAGTGAACATTATGTCAGCAGACACACCTACCAGTGTACCGAAAAATTTCTTTTAATATGTCCATCACATGTGTAATAGGCTCAATGATTCATGTTCCATAGCCCAGAAGTCTCTCTCTACTTTTCAAAAACGCATGAAGCGTTGTTATGACAAATTGGCAGTGAGCCATAATTTCAAACAGGGTGATCAAGTTTTAGTGTTGTTGCCAATTCAAGGCTCGTCTGTCGGCCCGTTACTCTGGTCCGCTGACCATGGACAGAAAGGTTAGTGACACTAACTATCTAATTACATACCTGCAAACTCAGAAGGGCTGAAAAAGGTGACACATTTTATAAAGCCCCCCCCCCCAAGAAGAAACATTTTCTTCAGGTAGAAAAAACTAACTCTGACTGTATTATTCAACGTTAAATGGTTCACCAGAGCAGGTGTTTCATCACTCATTAACGTTAAACCAGACACCAATGGGTCTTGTTTCATTAAATTACGTGTTCATTTTTATTTCGCTCATCTCTATGCATATATTTCATATTGATGATAAAGAC
>JACXGM010013370.1:0-23083 GCA_016801145.1 Umbra pygmaea | reverse complement strand
ACTATATGAATATATGTACTATATGGATTTTAGATTACTATATGAATATATGTACTATATGGATTTTAGATGAATATATGTACTATATGGATTTTAGATGACTATATGAATAGATGTACTATATGGATTTTAGATGAATATATGTACTATATGGATTTTATATGACTATATGAATATATGTACTATATGGATTTTAGATGACTATATGAATATATGTACTATATGGATTTTAGATGACTATATGAATATGTACTAAATGGATTTTAGATTACCATATGAATATATGTACTATATGGATTTTAGATGACTATATGAATATATGTACTATATGGATTTTAGATGACTATATGAATATATGTACTATATGGATTTTAGATGACTCTATGAATATATGTACTATATAGATTTTAGATGACAGGTAGTTGTCTCTGTTGCTACTGAAGGAAAAGCTTGATGAAAGAACTGCCGTATGCCTGACTGTGCCTTAATGCCTACGATCCATTTTGCTTCCTCACAGCACAACTGCGTCATGGTGGCAAGGGTTTGTATCCTGGCTGCAACATTTAAATGATGCCTGGGGGTCTAGCATGGAGCAAATTGGTACAGTACTGTCAGCGGGAGACGGGTGGGTAGTCAGAATCGGAGACAAGTCTAATTGATTTTAGCAACTATTTTTTGTAGGTTGAATGCCTGTGAGTGAAATCATGGCTGAGGGATTGCTCCTGGAACAATGTTTAAGTGGAGATTTACATGACAAAGTTGATCATTGTATCACTTACCACATGACTTGCCTTGGGGCACGCACGCTGGATAGCACTGTGGCCTTACAGCAAGAAGGTTCTGTGTTCAAACCCAGGGGTCATCCCAGGCCTTTCTGTGTTGAGTTTGCATGTTCTTGCGGTGTCTCCGTGGGTTTCCTCCAGGTGCTCCGGTTTCCCCCACCATCAAAATCATGCAGGCTAGGTTCGGGACTACAGATGGAAATTAGCATCTATGCTATAATCTGGCTCATTTACAGTCTGTACAGAAGTTAAGGATTGTTCATTAATGTGCACTGTCCCAAATAAATAAATATAAATTACTTAAGGCCAATGCATAAGTGCGCCGAGAATCCAATTTACTTCAATGAATGACGTGGCTGCGCTCTCCTAAACCACTACACTCAGCAAAGCTTTCGTTTAGATATGAATAAATCCGGTGTATCCTACGCTTTCACGCGGCAGGTGAGATCCAAGCGTCAGTAGGGAGTGTGGTGTTATATATTTGCCACCAGAGGGAAGCAGTTCCCTTTTTAGCCAGTCAGGTGTTTAGCCTGTTAAACCCTGCACTATGTAACTTTTTGGAAAATAACAAAGAAATACAAAAACGATGTTTTAGGACTAGTAAACTTTAGGAACTAGCCTATTGGTTCCAGTTGTAAATAAAAGCATCAACTTAAATAATACAAAATACAGGCAACACCAGACGTGGACAAAGTACTGAGTAAAAGTATTTTTCTGAGTAACTCTGAGTTCACAAGTTTTGGGAAGTCCCTAGACCAAATTGATCAGGTAAAAGGAGTTCACATCTTACCGGTGACCATGTTTGATATTTTCTTTACTCTATCTAATTGTTTTATAGGTTACTGTAAAGATATGAACTCCCTTTACCTGATCAATTTGGTCATAAGTAGGGACTTCCCAAAACTTGTGGTTTACTTTTACTCAAGTAAATGTCCACCTCAGGGCAACACGAGAATAGGAAAATCAACATTTCACGAGCAACAAATGCATATTATGGACAAAAAATGTTTATTTTCGGAAATTGGTTATATTGTCCCTGTATTATTCCTATGTTTGGTAAAAACATGTATATATATATATATATATATATATATATATATATATAAAACTATTTTTAAAAATCTACTTAAGGACAAACTAATGGACAGGACAAACGAATGGAAAGTTACATAGTGCCGCTTCAAACCAGCGAGGATTTCAAACACAGTAGACAGACCGTAAGCACAAAACATCACCACTTCCCCTTTGGGAGTCCCCATCTACACTAGATTCAGTTTTGAATGCCATCTTAATTAAGTGCCAGTCCTATTTACAAAAACTGCCCACTCAGCATTTAATTCAGCTTAAGTAGAGGAGTAAACAACTTTTTTAATTGAGATTTTATTCAATATGAACGTTTGCCTTTTAGTGTGTTATCTACAAAATACGGCTGTAAATAAGATTAGTCAATTAAAACAGCCAGTGTGGATTCCCGCTCAAAAGCAACATAATTTTACAATTCAGAATAGGGAAGCACCAACGCAAACAATTTAAAATATAAATATAAATCATAATCATAAATCACATAAAATGTCAAATGTATGTAAGAATAAATAATTTGTCAGACATGGCTTCAAAAGAAACAGCAGAGGGCGCTAATGCTACAAATTTCCGTTTGTGCACCAAAGCAAAGAACAGCTTTGAGGGGCGTTGTGGGTAAATGGTGTCCCTGTTTGGAGGATTAGGGCTGGTAATTGAACGATTCAAGTGTTGAAGGAGAACAGAAGTGGAATGTTTACCACAGGTTTAGTCTGGGTTTGAATGAATCATCTGCCTTATCTAATATTTATCAAACAATTTCTCTTGTTTTTGAGATTGTTCTCTTCCTGCCCATACATAAATTTAATATATGGCAATACATATGAAAAATCTTAACATATATTTGAAAATATATAACCATAAGACTTGGGTAAGTTAATTTTACATTTGTTAAAAGAAATCTGAATACTGTAATCCGATTTCTTTTACCATTGTAAAAGTAACTTTTAAAAAGTAACTTACCCAAGTCTGATGACTATATATATTTTGTTTACAAAATTTGAATTACAAAATCAGGAAATATATAAAAAAAGCCAATATTTGTATCATTTCAACATATAGAGTATGTGATGATGATTCCACCATATATGCCGATATAGGACATATGGGTGACATCATAATTCAGGTGATGTGTCTCTATTCAATTAAACATACATCTCCCAGATTAAATAATATTACAATTCATCATAATCTAATATTGCAGAACAGTTATATATTTTCAGATGCATGTACAGTATGTAATAGTAACTTTTTTGCAGCTACATTATGTCATTTACAATCAAGCACCAGCAGCACTGACTAAATACCACGCAAATTAGTACTGTTAACTCTGAATGGTTGACTTAAACAGCTGTCTTGGCCCTCTAGAACTTCTAGCCTGAACAAGGACCAGGCGAGGTGAATACCAGTGTTCTGGTTCTGCCCTAGGGTAACGCTCTACATCTACAATACCCTTATGTGCCGTGTTAAGGAAGGGAACCTGTGGACTTCATCTAATTAGCCCCAATGTTAATGTGATCACCTCTAATAAAGCTGAATGTTAATAGAGCAGTCCAGCTAGGAGAGGCCTGAGGAGAGCAGTGGGCTGCAATGAGACGGCCAGGCCAGGCTGCATCACTGTCTGTTGGCAACCTTACTACACAGGCTAATTAATATAGATAGAAAATTAAGCCCTCAGCACTCAGGTGGCTTGGCTTCCATTATTTTTAATGATTTCAATGAGCTGGACTGATTGTCCTTTGTTCAGGCAGCCTTTGGCTCCTCTATTGTGAGTCCTCTGTGTGTGTACAGTACAGTATGTGTGTTTTGGTTTAACAGATCATATTAGAAAGAGAAATCTTCAGAAGGATAGTAAAAAACTGCAAATACTAGGACATTTTGCCAGTCTCTGTGAGGACAAAGTGCAGTTGTGGCTCATGGGTTAGGTTGATGGTAAAAAATACAATTAGATATAGGGTTAGAAATTATATTACTTGAATTTTCAGGCATTACAGTTTAGGTTTAGATATTATGAAAAGGTTAGGTTTAGGTACTACGGTTAGTTGTATTTTTATTTAACCAGGTAAGTTGACTGAGAACAGGATTCGCATTTGCAGCAACGAACTGGGAAGGTCACACAAAAGTGACAATATACAGGAGCAAGCAAATATATTAAAGCAGAAAGCAACATAATCACATAAATCAAGCACAGTCAGTAATACAGTTATCATCAAGTAAACTTTTAAAATACCCTCCAAATTAAAAGTAACAGTCAGTATCTGGTGTGGCCACCACATGCATTAAGATAAGATGTTAGTGAGATGTTTCTCCACTCTTCCACCAAAGCATCTCCAGTTCCCTGACATTTCTGTGAGAAATGGCCCTAACCCTCAACTTCCAATCCAATAGGTCCCAGGCGTGCTCAATGGGATTGAGATCCAGGATCTTTGCTGGTCATGGCAAAACACTGACATCCATGTCTTGCAGGAAATCATGCACAGAATGAGCATTATGGCTGGTGGCATTGTCATGCTGCAGGGTCATGTCAGGATGAGCCTGCAGGAAGGGTACCACATGAAGGAGGAGGATGTCTTCCCTGTAACACACAGCGCTGAGATTGCCTGCAATGACACACACTGCAAATTGATTCCGCTCCAGAGTACAGGCCTCGGTGTAGCGCTCATTCCTTTGACAATAACCGTGAGTCCGACCATCACCCCTGGTGAGACAAATCTGAAACTAGTCAGTGAAGAGCAATGGTGGGTTTATGCCCATAGGAAACGTTGTTGCCGGTGATGTCTGGTGAGGACCCACCTTTCATCAGGAATACAGGCCCTCAGTCCAGCCTCTCTCAGCCTATTGAAAACAGTCTGAGCACTGATGGAGGGGATGTGTGTTCCTAGTGTGACTCAAGCAGTTGTTGTTGCCATCCTGTAACTGTCCCGCAAGTGTACTTTTCGGATGTACCGATCCTGGGCAGGCGTTGTTACATGTGGTCTGCCACTCCGAAGATGATCAGCGGTGCTTCCTGTCCCCCTGTAGTGCTGTCTTAGGTGTCTCACAGTATGGACATTGCAATTTATTGCCCTGGCCACATCTGCAGTCCTCATGCCTCCTTGCAGCATGCCTAATGCATGTTTACGCAGGTGATCAGGGACCCTTGGCATCTTTCATTTGGTGTTTTTCAGAGTCAGTAGGAAGGTCTCTTTATTGTCCTCAGTTTTCATAACTGTGAACTTAATTGCCTACCATCTGTAAACGCTTGGTGTCTTAATGACTGTTCCACAAGTGCATGTTCATTCATTTTTTTTGGTCATTGAACAATGTAGTTTGGTATGGAGGAAGGGAGACCAGAGAGAGAAGGAATTTTTCTCTTCTTTTATTCAGGAACACTTGACAAAACAACAAAGCTATGCCAATTGTGGCTTCTAGTTACTAAGGGCTACTGTGATACCAAAAATAACAAACATTTATCTGCTCTTCAAGGCAACTAACACTCGGTTCATTAAGTGGACTAATCGACATGAGATGGTACACTGTTAACATAGGTTTAACCTTCACAGGACGAACTAATACAGCACATTAATGTACTGTAGCTCGTCATGAACATCGTACTCTGCACATACATAGGTTTAAACCTCCTCAGGACTAAAACTCATGAATATATTACACAGTATACAGCGGCAGTGTAGCACAGGTGTAGCAACAGTGTTTGACTGGAATACAAAGAAACAACTATAGATTTATGCACACACCATGACCATGAGTCCATACTATAAAGTCATGGAATGTCATCCCACTCTGGGATGCCGTTACAGTCATTGAACAATCATGGAAAACATTGTTCAAACCGTTTACATTGAAGATCATAAGGTAATTTGGCTTTTTACAAATTATCTTTAAAATACAGTGTCCTGAAAACAGGCTGTTTATTTTTATGATGAGTTTTATAAGTTTGCGCAGAAAGGTGTTATAAATGAAAATAGCTAAATGCATTGCTCTGCGAGACTTTAAAGATAGCCAGGCCACTTTCTGATAAAGGATGCAGTGAGGAGTACTAAACCTGTCCTCCGTAATAAAATGAATGGCACTATGATACACAGCATCAAGAGGTTTCAACACAGAAGCTGAGGCATGCATATAGATGGTGTCTCCATAATCAGTGACAGGTATTAAAGTAGATTTAGCAATTGGTTTTCTATTGTTAAGCATCAAACATGACTTTTGTCCTATAAAAGAAACCCACTTTAACTCAGTTTTTTAACCAACTCATCAACATGCATTTTAAAGGAGAGCTTCTCATCAATCCATATCAATGCCCAAAGATTTCTAAGCATGAACATGGTCAATGGGGACACCATCCAATGTACGAATACATAAATCATCACATTATTCAGACATGCATTTGAGAAAAGCATATACTTTTTTTCCTGCATTAGTTACCAGTTTCAATTCTACAAAATAATTCTCTATGTCACAGTGCCCATCCGTGGCAGTGCCTGAATCAGTGGCTCCAGCCCCGCAAACTCCATTATGTGTTTTCTGTTTCTCCCGGAGAGCTTTTGTCATCATTGCATCCACCAATAGGTCTCCTAGTTCACAGTCAACCTTACACACCAGACATAGATTTCATTCGTCAGTACATGTATTAAAGTTCCTGTATTTGGCTTGTCATTTGTTGGTTATTGTTTCATGTAAGGTGTTGCTGTACAGTACAGTTTGTTCCTGAATGAAAAGTTAGAACCATTTGTATGAAGATGATCTTTTCTTTAACCAGGCTGTTCCTGTGTGTGTACAACAATAATTACTAAGTGAACATCTAAGGGATCTGGCAGTACCAAGTACCCTTTTGAACCAACATCCTGCATTTGGCTCCTTTCTTCCTCTGACCAGCCCTTCTGCAATAGCATAAACAACAGTATTGCCTGCAGTATCATGGTTAGATCTGAGCATACATGTTAGGGTATTGAGGTTACAGTTAGGGTTAGTGTAAGGTTTAGTAAAAGTTGGCTTTTTAAAGGGTAGTCAATTTTGGCATGTGTATGAGTTTTACAAATCTGGCCATGGAAACAACTGGTTTTCCATTGGTTCATGTATCAATTTATCAAATTCCCAAATGGAGAGAGAAAATGTACTTGTTAAATGAAATTGAGGATCGAAAAAGGCTTTTCTCTTCTTGTTGAGGAGAAATTATCATGACAATCTGAAATTATTTAAAAAGCATCCAATTTTTAACTCTACTTTCTGACAACTTCCTTGTGTCTATCATTCCTCTTACTAGTCAGTGGAGTTTTACACTTTGTATTTACAGTAGGCCAAACAACCAGTCTTCTTGTGTGTGAAAACACACGTCCACCCACCACTGAGCATTTACTTAGACTCTGTTTGGCTGTCTTAGCACATTTCCTTATACTGCCTCATCCATATTCATAGTCCGTCTTTGAATGACAGCAATAAAGGAAAACGAGTGTGAATCTCATCCCATTTATGTCGTTTTTACGATTTCTCAGAGGAGTATGTGTTACTGATCTAAAATTGAATACCATAATTTCTCCAACAACTGGTGCAGTCATCAAAGAGCACGGTAGAGGCCAGGGCTCATTCTGCGCTCCACTAATGCAATATTGTAATAGCTTGAACAGCTATCAGCACTGCGTGATAATTTACTGTCCGTGGCCTCCGTCTGTGGCACAAAAGATGCATATCGCTGCAGTAGTAAGTGCCCCAGCTAGTCGTGATGCATCTTGGAAACATATTAGAGATTGTGGCATTAAAATTCATGAGTGAGATTCAGGTTTACCTAATGCAGTGTGTGGCAGAGCTGTATATTTACATGCTTCAGTGTTTATAAAGCGCCCGGGTGTAAGTTGTAACACAGAGAGATGACACATAATGAGGATTTAACTATGAGCCTAAGAGAAATTGATTTCATGCAGTACAGAGTATATTTGATTGGATGTCTTCTACAATTGATATATCTGCTCTGCTACCTTCCCTGATCACACCAGACAAACTGTATCCTCAGAAGCAATCAATTTCTTTAGCAGGCTATGCAGTATGGTCTCTGGAAAACTTTTACATCTTTATATAAAAACATCCTTTTCACAGTTTATATTCTATAGCCATTTATTTGTAAGCTCCATGGATTTAAGTATTTTCTTAAATACATTTTAACACTTTTAAAGATGCAGTCTTGAAATTTCACAATTAACAATGTCATGTTTTAACCCTTTCATTTTGGGCTAGATGTGTAGTCTGAATAGTATTAGTATAATCCATCATGACATTCCAAGAAAACACAAATGGCATAAATGGCACAAATTGGCATATATTGTACACAGCATAATTTTACCTATTTATTTTACCAGGCAAGTTGACTGCAACTTATTCTCATTTGCAGCAATGGCAGAAGGAGCATTGAGGGGAGGAGAATAAATTAGCAGTGTTGGGCACAGTTACTTTTAGGATTACTTTTCAGTTACTTGATGAGTTCACCAGTTTTGGGAAGTCCCTAATTGAAGCAAAATAATCAGGTAAATGGAGATCATATCTTACTGGTGACCATGATTGATATTTTCTTTACTCTTTCTATTTGTTTTAGGGTCACTGTTAGGATTTGAACTCCATTTACCTGACCATTTTGTCTTAATTATGGACTTCCCAAAACTTGTGAAGTCATCAAGTAACTGAAAAGTAATCCTAAAAGGTAACTTTGCCCAACACTGTAAATGGGTCATTTCAAAGGTGGGGACGATTAGGTTGCCATGGTGGTATGAGGGTCACATTGGAAATTAGTGCAGGACACCAGGGAAAACACCCCTACTCTAACGAATAGTGCCATGGGATCTTTAGTTACCACAGAGAGTCAGGACACCTGTTTAACGTCCCATCTGAAAGACGGCACCCTTCACAGAGCAGATGTTCCCC
Organism: Umbra pygmaea; assembly: GCA_016801145.1. Taxonomy (NCBI): domain Eukaryota; kingdom Metazoa; phylum Chordata; class Actinopteri; order Esociformes; family Umbridae; genus Umbra; species Umbra pygmaea. Next base: position 14,318 of record JACXGM010013370.1, on the reverse strand, counting down.
CCACTCCCCTGGGGCATTGGAAATTATCTTTAGATCAGAGGGAAGATTGCCCCCTACTGGCCCTCCAACACCACTTCCAGCAGCATTGGTCTCCCATCCAGGGACTAACCAGGCCTGACCCTGCTAAGCTTTAGAAGCAAACCAGCAGTGGAATATAGGGCGCTATGCCGCTGACAATTTCATGGAACCTTTTTGGCTCAATGCCACTTTTACAACCAGTGACCAAAAACTGTGGACTGCATCTAATGCCTTAAATACTATGCATTGAACACATAATAAATAGTAACAACAAAGTTACAAGGCTGAGGCAATGTAACTACATAGTAAGATGGTTTTACAAATTCACACTTTCTTCACACATTCTTTCTTACTACACAGTTGCAAGAAAGAATGTGTAATTAAGATTGAAAGGCAGGTTACTGATTTGAATACAGTTATGTCAGCCCTTTTGATAATGGATCGATGTAAAATTTAAACAATGTTTGTAACAAAATAAAAGTAAGGCTAATAATTGCATGATTTCTCCAAAAAGGAGCAGATACATTTATGGTAAAAATGTGAAAATACCCTACAATTACTCACAATAATGCATTCTGCATCCGCAAAACCTTTGTTTAACAACTGCCCATCCTCTGTGACCTTCATGTAGACTCAAACTGTACAACAAACTGACAATCCCACCATAAAAGGCCCTTTCAGTGTCACCTACATTGATGGCCGTATTTATCACAGAGACGGGTCATTACCAAACCTCTCATGGCAGATGATTTTTCTCCTTTCCTTCCATGGTTAAATTGAGACCATGTGTAGCACTTCTAACTTATAGCTTTGATAAACCTCCCCTGACAACACTGATGATTAATGGAAGTGAAAATAATAGAATCAGGATCGAGAGAAAGACAGGGGGCAAACGAATGACAAGCAACCAGTAGAGGTGGAGTCCTAAATTACCTGAACTCCAGCAGCACAGAGTAATTGTTCGCTAAAGCCACTCCACACTAAATCCCCTCACAACCAGAAAGAGAGAGTGCACAGGTCCGTAATGTACGACTTGGGGACAAGGTGACGGTATGACCAGTGAGCCCCTGTGGTTGGATCAATACTTCATTTAGCCAGCTCACAGTTAGTCTCTGAGTCTTGTATCACACCCATCATGAGGTGTATCAAACAAAAGATACAGCTTTCTGGAGAAAAAAACCCAGACCAAAGAAGGACTTTGTCAGGAGGACACACACTGAGGATTAGATATATCAAGGTGTCCATGTAAATTCTTAGTCACACACATACACACAGTGTGGCGGTGCCCGGAAAGAAGGTTGTTCTTAACAATCACCATTAAAAATTTACAAGAATTCTGAGGGACCCTAGCAACAGAATTTATATTTTACCTTTTCAGTTAAATGTTATGGGACCAAGAATGCCAATTTATTCTGATTAAATATGAAATGTTAAGGGACCAGGAATTCCAATTTATTCTGATCAAATATGAAATGTTATGAAACCAGGAATTCCAATTTATTCTGATTAACCTTTGTCAGCATCCCTTATTGTAAAAAATAAATAATAATAACAAAATAACTAACTAACTGAATAAATAAAAAGCATCCCTTATTATGAATCATAATCCTGTTCAGTGAAAGGTAACTTCATTCTTCCGGATGTAAACAATTCTGAAACAAGATCCCACTCTGGCATCACATAACATAGCTGCATTCCCTTAACAGCGTGTGGTTTGGAACAAATATGAAATGAAACAAAGATAAAGAATACTAATTGTATTTGCGTATTGCCATGATAAATTGCTAACAATGTTTGAAACAGCGAGAGAGGACCCACCTAACATTTCTTATTATGTACCTACATACTCTTAATGTTTGCAATTTAAAACATTTATACCCTGTTTTGACCCCTCCACACACATTTTTCTCTTCTCAGTTTTCTTGTGCCTAATGCTATCAACAGCCCTGTCACGTTGAAGATACCCCCAATGGCTCCGGTAGAGTTGAAGACATTGGCAGGCTTTTCTCCTCTGCATCTACACCAAGACATTCTGTTTTTCTCCACACTGCTCATCAAGTCACATGGGTAAATGTTCTCTAAACAGACTTCAAACAATGTCCCTAGACAGACTTCAAAAAACAATGTCTCTAGACAGTCTTCACAAACCAATGTCTCTAGACAGTCTTCAAACAACAATGGCATTTCTTGTCTTTGGGTGTGTGTACGGTGCCATCGAATTCGACTGTCAAAATGGACATCAAAATGGACATAGGCATCCAATACATCAGGGTCAAAAGGTGAGGTCACAAAGGCCAAAGAAATAGCAGGGCTACATTACTCATAGCATGTGGCATAAATGCCCTGATAGTTGCCTCATCAACAAAACTACAAAATCAGACCGTCAGCAACCAACCAATATTTGCAGGCTATTTTGAGCAAGAAAACCCATACAGTAGAACACCAATACACAAACTGTCCTCTACAGACGTGTAGGGAACCACTGAGGAGAGCATATGGGGCTGTACGAGACATGGCTACCAGGTTGGTTTAGCATTGGGTTGTGTTGTTTCTGCTCCGACTGATTACCTCAGCTGCTCAATCCGTCAATAAGGCTCCAGAGGGTGGGCTCAAGCTGCTGCATTCACTGGGACCCAGGGTTTCCTCAGCCCTCTGCATTCTCTAAGCAGCAAGCCTATTGATTCCTCTACCTAGCATTATGGATTTGTTCACTTAATTATAATTTTTTAGGTCGACTGAGGGTCATTTTCCTCATGCTGTTGAGTGTCCCATCACTACTGTACTATATATAGTATACTGTACGTGCATTAGGAATCTTCAATGCAGCAGTGACAGTTTACTAAGAAAAAAAGTCAGAAGACTAAGAATTGCTTTTCTGCTAAACAGCTTGATCGTTGGGTTTTGTTGATTATTTTTTGTATTGTCGGTACGTATTGTCAATTTTCAACCAAAACCATGAAACTCCTTTATTAGTGATTACATACCATCACCTGACAGACGGCATGAGATACACACCAGTCTTGTTGCCATGGAACTGAAACCCTTCAGCCTGTCTTAAAACAAAGTTATAGACACTGTGTGATTCACATTTATTCTGTCATTAATATATTTTCATTCCACATTCTAAACTTAAGTATTTGTTTTTTTATTTAAATTTGTCTTTTGTTTCTTTTTTTTCAAAACCACAGTGTCTTTTCAGTTATCCTGGTCGTGGGAACAAATTTGAATTTAATGCCAGACCAATGCTTGAATATACTATTCAAGTGGCAGCAAGGGGGTCTAGTGGGTATAGCATCGGATTGAGGTTCAATAGGACCCTAGTTCAAATCTCAGTAAGTCAAGGTGAAGTCTCTATCATTGTCTGTGAGTAAGACAGTTAAACCTACACTCTAAAAACAAATGGTTCTAAATAGCACTAAAAGTGGTTCTTTGGCTTGTAATCATAGGGGAACCACTTTCAGTGCTATATAGCACCTATCTTTAAAAATGGTGCTATGTAGAACCATAAGAGGTGCCATACAGCAACTTAACTACCCCAAAAAAACGCTGAAGAACCAAACTGGGCTCAGGGCAGCTGATGGGGGGGACAACCGGGTATGTTGTCCCGGGCCCAGTCCTGAGGGGGGCCCAAAATGTTGTTTTTGCACAGTGATTTTGTTTAGCGGGGGGCCCTAAATGTGGAATTTGTCCCGGGCCCACAGATTCCTATCGGCAGCCCTGCTGGGCTTAACAGGTTCTTTATTTGGTAGTGGTGCTATATAGCACCATAACCACCGCAAAGCACCCCTGAAGAACTGCTAAAGAACCATTTGTTTTTAGAGTGTAATTGCTCCCAGGTTGTTGCTGTAAGTACGAATAAATAATGTTAAAATAAAAAGATAACCAGGGTTAAACTTTTTCTGTACCCAAATCAATATTTTCTTATTTAAAAACTTTACTATTGTATCTACTCTTGATTAGGGTAGTTATCAGAGTTTTGTATGAGAAAAGCAAGGGTACGGGAGAAAAGGATTTGTTGAACAGTTTCATACTGATGTGGCTTATAGGATCATATTGTTTGTATGTAAACTAGTTAATTAGGTTCACACCAGACACATCCCTAAAAAACGTGTTGTTCGCCGTTAGTTGTTGCTCCCTAAGGTGCCTCTTTAATAGAATGTATTCACGTTACGTTGACCGTTATATCGCTTGAAATCGTGTTTGTCCATGAAAAAGGTCTTATGCATTTGTGTCCTGCAGAAATTAAGATAAATATGGAGTTATGTTTGTTGCAGTAAATGCAGACAAATGTTATATGACAGCCACTGCCCAAACACCAATTAATTCCTATTTCATCAATACATTCAACACTACATTTGTTAGACGTAGTCTAACTTAGTCCCAGGCTAAGACTGGCTCTAAGCTAGCTTAGCTTTTGTTCACAAGTGTAAAGATTTACAATTTTATTCCTAAACTTTGGGCTAATTGACAAATCAAACTATAGGCCATTTGACATTTATCTAATATGATTGGACAGTAAACATTCTATGCCAATTCTAGCCTCTTGCCCTAGACAAAAGATCACACACACACACACACACACACACACACACACACACACACACACACACACACACACACACACACACACACACACACACACACACACACAAGGATACATGTTTATATATCAAGCACCTTAAATAACATTTTCCTATACACAAATAATATGTTTCCTTTTTCAGTATCTCAGGCATAGTAAGCTTGATCAATTTGTTTCACAATTTCTGCATTAAAGATGTAGGCTGGGACTTTTACAATTAACAAAATAATATTGTAAACTTCCCATTTTGGCTCATGCTGTTTATGTGTTCATAAACACGTAGGTAGAATGACACTCATACATCAGTTAGCCATGAAATTACACATTAAATTTGGGTGGTTTTGATGACATGGTAGAGCACAATTTCATGACAGTATACAATGTTCAGGTCTCTCTTTAGCTCAATAGCGCCACTTTTACAAGCAGTGGACAATATCGCAAACTTCATCTATAAGAATAAATTGGTACAAATGTGATCTAATCTCTTTGCTGGTACAAGAGATCTCCCTTTAAGGTTGCTTAGGAAAAATATATTTGCATATATTTGGATTGAAATTACAAAGCTATACTCATTAATATGATACACTTTACCCTTAGTTTATGTTTTTAACCCCTGGATCCAATATGCTAGTTCACAGTTTTTGTATTTTTGTCATTTTCAACAAAGTTACATAGTGCAGCACTAATGGACAAGAATAAACTATTCAGTGAAAATCCTCCTATTAAAAATAGGATATTGTCAACTCAAAATCAAAGAATGTTGTTGACTTGTGACACAAGGTTGGCTGGACAAAGCTTGAATTGGAGCCAAGAATAACAACTACTAAAATCACCTTACATTTCTATCTTAATCAGGCAATACATTTTTCAGGAGATGGACATCAGATTCCGGGAGAGTTTGATCTGGTCACTCAGTATAAGCTAGCCAATCTGCAGTTTATAAACATAGATACTTTTCATAACAGCTACATATTCTGTTTTTGGTGTACGCCCACAGCAATACTACACAGAAAATCTAGATTGAATTGTTGAGCTGGCAAGGTGACAAGCTGTTGTTCTCTCTGAGTGAGACTTAACCCAAATTACTCTAGTGATGTTTATAAGAGGCAGAATTGCAGATTCTGAATTGCATCGTCCGGCATTTTTTAAATTTAACGTTAAATGCATAGTCAAACTGGCTTTGGTTGGAGCATGAGGATTGCTATCACTATTGTACCAATACAGTGTTTATGTCTCAAATCCACCTTTTCCAAAGGGTGCCAGATGACTCTGCCAGGTGCTGAGCAAGCACCAGTATCCTAAAATTAATACACAAAATGTATACTTTAAATATATATTTTTCCTTCCGTATTGGGTGTTAATAATATATAGTATTGGGGGTTTACAAGTATAGCTTTGAATTTCTTAGACAACAGATGTTATACATGTGAGCAAAAAATGGGAATGGTTAAAAAAATGTTTACTTTTTACTTTATTTACTGTTGTACAAATACTAGTCTCACTGCAGCGCCCTCCCTTATTCTCTCGGCTGTGTGCTCTCTGACCCCGGTGGCAGTCCTCTCACACTGCACCGCTCTCTTGGGCTTCCCCCTCCTTTTTCCACATCGAGGCTCCTCTCGCTCGTTGCCCGTCTAGTCTGTCGCATTTCCTCAAGAGCCAGCAGCCGAGGGTCTCCCAGGGTCGAAGGTTCTGCCCTGCTAGCCACGACCTTCACCTCTCAAGACCTCCAAATTGTTTGCGTTATCTATGGGACCGCATTTTTGACAACACCGTGGGCTAACCCGGAGCAAATATCAGCCGAAGGAAAAGAACTCGCCACCCGTTTGGCAAGAAAATCGCTGGGAAAAAAATAACAAGGCACAAAGCGGTGGGTTAGAGGTGGCTTGTCATTTACGAGGCATTCGGATACAGAGGTTTCGGCACATGATTTAAATGTTGGTATTTGTAATATTTGAGATGTGAGCGCTTGGTTTAGGTCTATCTATTGTTCTTTGTAATGCAGATTAGAATAAACGAGGAAGAACACGCTCTTGTAATGTCGGGTGTCAGAGGTCCAGTTTTGGTATCTTCCTCATTTCTGTACGGCTGAATGGTAGAATTGTTTCTTACATTTTTGAATGATCACTTACACGTATTGCATTGTGAAACTAAATTCAACACGTTTTTTCGCTTACAATCGTAAAACGTCCGTTAAAATTAAGCTTGTAAATTGATAATCGGCATGTTGTAGACTGGTAGGAAATGGAGCAGCAGTTGACTGTTAGGCAGTCTGTAGCTCAGCTAAACTTGTTTAAATTCGTCTGGGTATTGTACTTTTTTATTTTAACTTGAATTGCACTGCAATCTTGTCAATACAGCAACTAAAATTAGTACAGTAAGGCCTAGTTTGTTACGAGCCTTTTAAATTGAACAATATACATACCGTAGTTGTTTGAAAGGATGGCTTTTACACAACTGTATTGTTTGACGATTTTCATTTTTCATTGTATCCTTAATGTTTAATAAGAATTTAGGAAAGAATATAGAATGCTATTGCCTTTAATGAAATCTACAGTTACATAATTATTGCAGTAATGGATACTGCAATTCTTGAATTCTTATGTGTTCAACAAAGGTGGCACAGTTAATAGTCATTTAAAACAATCTACTGTAGCATGTTAAATAATGTCTGATTAGCAACTGCTGCATATTGATTTGTTCTTCTTGTCACTTGGTGGAGTTACAGATTCTGCCCAGTTGTCCAGTGGGCTGGTGGGACTGATATTGACAGTGAGGCTTTGCTGGATGATGCCTGCATCGTATTATGGTCCTGGATCCTGGTAAACTAACTGCCCATGTCCCTAGCAGCGGGGCCATGGCTCACAGAAACCCCTCTTCTCAGGGAAAGGTGACCATCACTGTGGACGAGTACAGCTCCAACCCGACACAGGCCTTCACCCACTACAACATCAATGAGAGCCGATTTCAACCCCCCAATGTGCACATGTGAGTATATATATCTAGCCTCCGTTCGCTTGCACTGTATCTTCCATTCATCTGGTGGTGGGCATTTACAGTGCACAGGTTATTGATTGACAGATTCAAACAAAAGACTGAATATAGGACATCTGCCCTCATAATGTCCACCACTGATCCACAGCTGCCCTTGCCTTCTGTATTCTCTCCACTGTTGGCTTTTATCTGCTGATAGGTTGGTACAGAAGAATAAATGGCGTTTGCTTAAAATCTGTTTGTGAGATATCTCTGGTGTCCCAGGACAGAACCGTCCTCTGTGCTACAGTGTGTGAGGCCACCTTTCATGTTATTAACTTAACAGAGGTCAAAGGTGACAGAGGTTTATAAGCTATTTAACAATACCACTTTTGACCTCTGGGTCACAGCTCAATTCTAAGCTACTTGAGTCCTATTGAGTCCTAATCGTTAGGATGTAATGAGTGTTGCCGTGTGGATGGGATGGCCTGGGGCGGACAGAGGTAGGCAGGTGCCCCTAGCTGTCTCTCTGGGACCCCTGACTGAACAACAGTGAGACACGCACAAAACTGGGCTTTGCCAGAAGAGAGACAACAATGGGTTCAGACAGATGTCGTCATTAGAAGTCTGGACTTCCGTTAACCACTGTTTTTCACTTAGTCTACAATTATCCGGTTTGAATTGTTGTCATTAAATGACATCTGCTCTCCATTTGTCCGTCGTCTTAGAATGGGGACAGATGTCTTCGTAGAACTTTGTCGTATCAGCTTTATTTTTTATTAAATATACCGATCACTGATATAGTATTCGCTTTAGATTAGCATTCCTTGAAACAAGACAGTTTAAAGTGTAATTAACAAAAGAAGCCAAGGCGCCCCTGGATGGCACTGTGATAGTGTCACTGCCTTGTCACTAGGAGACTCGTATTCTAGTCCAGCGGTCGGTGCGATTAGCCGGCACTGGCCAAGGTTTAGCAATTGATTTGACTTGCAGAGGCTCATCACACTAGTTACAGCTAGTGTCCATCTGGGTGCCTGTGAGCTTTTTCAAGGTAGATCTGAGAGTGTGTTTCTGAGGATTTCCGGAAACGCTGGTTGACAGAGCAGCAAGAAGATGACATCGGAAGGGCTTCAGATGACACGCATCCTGACATTTCAATAAAGATTTGTTTGGGGGGGATATAATAAAAAATTATAATTGACACAACAGTAGAAGGCAGAGGGAGACTGGTACACTGGGGGAAAAAAAGTTTGGAATAATCCAGGAATTCGCACGTGTTTTGATAGTAATTGATTCCTTCATCCATCAAGATGGTATTATATTGAAAATAATCGTCAAACTGTGATTAAATGGGACTGCAATGGTACTCGTATTTGTAACTGTACGATATGTGGTGATATTTGTGGCTCGCACATGAACCCAAAAACATAAAACATTACATTTTCTGAGCCTTTGTTCACATCGTAATCAGCATCGTATTCAGCGACGTATTCAGCGACGTATTCAGCGACGTATTCAGCGACGTATTCAGCGACGTATTCAGCGACGTAATCAGCGACGTAATCAGCGACGTAATCAGCGACGTAATCAGCGACGTAATCAGCGACGTAATCAGCGACGTAATCAGCGACGTAATCAGCATCGTAATCAGCATCGTAATCAGCATCGTAATCAGCATCGTAATCAGCATCGTAATCAGCAATGTAAACACTGTTGGCGCTTTTCTAACTTTGTGAGAGTAACACGAGGAGAGCTAGAGCTACAACGGCGAGTGGTGGTGATGAATCATCATGGGAAAATCCTCAGCTTCATCTACAGACAAAACTAGACACTAATATTGCTAAATGTCAGTCTTGCCTGTTTATTGTTGATCTCACATATGTATTGGAAGCTATTAATGTAACATGACATGCACATTTCATCAATCAACCTTTTGTCTACCTGTTGGGAAACAATTGTTTTTATTTTAAGTTTTAGGTTCAGTTGCAGGCTTCACAATGTTACTTTGGCCATATAGTCGCTTGGTTGCAGAGGCAGTTGTGGAAACAAAACAAAATTTCTCCTCATTGTATTCAAGCAACCCTATCAGCAGAATCTAATCAGGCCAAAGAACTTACAAGAGTGATAGGTGTTTTTAATGCTGCTTATATGCGCCCATCTTTTGCCATTGAAACTAAAAACTGATTTTTATAAATGTTTTTCCATAATTTTTTTAATGTACTTTACTGAAAACGTACCGTACTTGACCCTCTAACCACAATATGTACCGTGGGTTAGGCGTACCGTTCCACCCCTATGATAAATAAAAGAGCTAAAATACTTCATTAGGACACTGAAATAATGGCTGCTGAATAAGTGGTCTTAGCCTTTTGTATGTGAATAATTAAAATTATTATTATTATATTATTATAAATCAGTCATTTCCAACATTGATAGAAATTTGCGACATTGGTTATATCTTGGATATGTATTTGAATCCATTTATTGCCACTTTTGTGAATGAAGGTATAATTTCTATCAAAAACATAAACAGTTCTGGGTGATTCCATATATTTGGCCCCCAGTGTACTGGAAGTGCAAATATAGTCAGGTGTTCGAACCCACGCCACAAGTTTGTGCTCCGGTGTTGGGAGGCCAGGCACTACACCGGTCACTGAAACACGTATTTCAAGTTGCTGTGATAAAGCTGGACATTACCTACGAATCCTGAATCAACAGGGATCAAGGTATAGTTAGACAATATCATGTTCGACACGAGGCAGAAGTAGGTTATGAATAATAACCTCTCGCATGTTGTGGTAATTTCCATTAAAACACCTTGGGGCACTCTCACTCAAGGAGGCAGCCTGATCTGTAATTTGCCAGCTTTATTCCATGCATCACAGCTGGGCAGCTGGCCAGACCAAAACCCCATGTGAACAAGCACACAGCCTGGCCGCCTCAGTCTGGAACCTCTTCCAAGGTCTCACGACGGTGTGCCTGGACACATGTGAGGGGCTTGCATTAATAATAAACCACAAATAAAGCACATTTCTAGCTTTAAGAAATCATGTGAAAAAACATAGTTCATGGATATTCATTAAAGGTGTTATTTCTTGTCAGTTTACCATAATGTCCAACTGAAATTCCATGTTTTAACCCCACCCAACCAAATTGGAAAGGTCCTGAGGGCTAACTGCCTTGCTTAAAGACAAAAGGATTTTTTTTTTAAATTACAGTTGATATTATATTGTTGTTACTATTATGATGTGTTTTAGGCACATCATTTGACAAGTTGACTGCCTAGGTTAAGTGTTCAAATAAAGATCTGCTTGACAAAACCTTTGAAACTGATTTCGCTGTCCCTGTTGACTGACAGGGTGGAACCCGTTCCCTACGATGCCCCTAAACCGCCTGCTCACACGCGGTTTGTCTGTGTGTCGGACACCCACTCCCGGACAGATGGCATCCAGATGCCCTATGGGGACGTCCTCCTGCATACCGGGGACTTTACTGAGCTGGGACTACCTTCTGAGGTCAAGAAATTCAACGACTGGCTAGGTAAACACTGCCTTATTTTAGGGCGCACATAGGCCTGGTAGTGTCTTGCTCTCAACACTCTGCTTATTGCACATGGGCCAAGCAGGCCAACAAATGTAATGATACCTCTGAAAAGGTTATTATGGTGCCAAAAGTGTTTTTTTGTGCATAATAAGCATCTGTTGCTAGTTCGATATTCTGAAATGTAAATTTTGCTATCTATTTTAATATTGACTATTTTGTATATAAGTTTGTTTTCCACCCCTTGATCCATTATGCTGTTTGCTAACATCTACATTACAAGCCCTAAAACAATGTTTTAGTATTTTTGCAGTCAACAAAGTTACATAGCGCAGCTTTAAGTAATTCTTCACCGAAGACGTCTTAAAGAGAACCAAAGACGCTTTAAAGACAAAGTCGATTTGGACTCACTGCCTTCCTTAGATTTGTATTCATTTGAACCTAAAGCCCAGAGAACATTTATCTAACTGACACCAATTCTTGGTCAGCTGTTTGCTGTGTTGTCACGTTGGTCGCGTCAGCAATGCTGACAAAATTGAGTTGAGCCTTCAAATTGAGTCCCATATTGAAGTGCCTTACTGCGGTAATGCAGGAGGTAACCAGGATAAAGGACCTCTATCTCCAAGAAAGTAAAAAGGTCAAATGAAAAATTGAAAAATGTCCCTTTATTGACTTTAATGGATGTGGTTTAGCTCGGTAACTACCATCTTCCCCTTCAGTTATTGCTGTTTGGCGAGGAAGGAGAAGAGTCCGCTGAGATCTGTGGAGGTCAACAACATTCCCCTTTGTGATTTCTACTGCTTTTACTTTTCTGGACTCTATCCTCGCAAGACTATTTTGTAATTCAGTGAATGAATATTGATTTCCCACCTGGGGTAATGCTATCCTCAGAAACCCTGCTTGCTCGCCACATGAGCTATGCATTTCAGATTTCCTATAAATGACATGTCTCTTCCCTAACATTGACCTATGAAAGCTAGCCTTCATAGCTAAACCTTACTGTCTTGCTCTGTCTGTCCGACAGGGAGTCTACCATATGAATTCAAGGTGGTGATTGCTGGAAACCATGAACTAACGTTTGACAAGGACTTCATGGCAGAGCTGGTGAAGCAGGATTACTACCGTTTTCCATCTGTCTCCAAGTTAAGACCTGAGGACTTTGATGATGTTCAGGCGCTGCTTTCAAACTGTACATACCTACAGGACTCTGAAGTCACAGTGAAAGGCTTCAGAATATACGGGGCGCCGTGGTAAGTTAGCGTTCTTGCCATGGCTTAAATGTCATGACTTGTTTTAAGAACAGTATAGTTTTGTCATGCCACTTAGAACGTTTTGGAAATGGATTCAGTGACAAACACTGTACCTGATAAATGTAGTGGCTTGCTTAAATAGAGAAAATAATTTGATATAATAGCATAGCAAAGATGATGCTGTGTACCCAGTAGGATTGATGACAGAAGATCTGTGCTGAAGCTTTGTTCACTGAGGAAGTACTGGGACTGATACGTAGCAGACCGAGCCACATGTGGGATCTTTTTCTCGATCTCTCTGAAGTGTTCAGTCAGACATGGAGACCACAGTCTGAGACAGAGACGCGCTGTATGTGGTTAGTTGGGAGTAGGTCCAGCCGTGTCTTCCTGTCCTAGACATGTCCTGGCATGCTACAGGCTGCCGTGGCGACGGCCTGCTCAGCTCATGACACTCATATCACCTGTGTTTATCTCCCAGGCCCAGTTATCCATTATTTACCTCGCTGTTCTCTGCTTCCATGGAGACACCTTCTGGAATAGCTTGCCAGTGAGGTGATGAAAGACTACGAGCTGTTGACTGACTGATCACTGATTGAGTTATCAAGTAAAACTGAGGTGTTTCAAAAGCAAACATTTTTATTGAAAAATAAATTCTTGAATAATGAGTTTTTTGCTTTAAGCCCATCATATGATTCTTTGATCTTTGTTGGAATTTTGTGTCTTGAGTGAGAATATTCTCTTACGAGGGCAGTAAGTGTTTATTTGAGAGAAAAACATAATTAAACACAGACTGTTGTTCCCCCCCAATAAGTCCTGTGGTACATTCTTCCGAGCTTCTTGAAGTATTTGCCATATCTTTGACTTTGACTGCTTTTTGATGTTGTTCGTGCTCAAGTGTGTTTCATCAGTAGACGTCTGCTCCAAGTATGTCTTTATTGTGTGTTAGGGGTCATTGCTTTTGCGTATAATGCCAGTCAAAAATAGCAATATCTCACGACCAAAGCGTGCACTTCGGTAGCAGATGAATCTGCCAGATGCATTAGATGCAGACAGCTTTTTAGATGTGACGATGCCTATTCTGTCTTCAGTTCAATCTCCATTGTCCTTCATTATAGCCACAACTTATCATCTATGGGAACTCCTGGACAATACAATTAAATATTGTTATTTTATATTTCAATTGTATTTAATCTAATATTATGCAGTGTTTTTACATGCAAACAAGCACTTAATGCCCAGATAAACAGTTTCTCCATAATGCAGAAGACTAATTCATTGTGGAACAAGTTTTCCAAAAACGTTATATTGACCTTTTTATTATTCTAATACAAATCCTAAACTAATGTTGAGTGCTAACAGAATTAGAAAAATCATCCCTGCTGACTGTCTGTCGGGTGTACGGTGGTGTTCTGGCTGGCAGAGGCCCTGGATGGAGTGGGTCAGGACCAGAGCAAGGGAATCAAGCCATTATGTGTCAGTCTGGCTGACCTGCGTCTGGCCTCCAACTCCCTACTGACACCCCCACACACACACAGGCCCAGCCTCCTTTCATAGGCTCTCTCCACACTCCGAGAGCTTCTAATGTGCTGTGAACCACATGCCCCCATCTGGTTGTGCTGGGAGAAACTCAGGCAGTCTGTCTCCTCAGGCCCCGACTGAATATCTACCACTAACCTGACAACGACCACGTGCAATAATGCCATGACGGCGAGACATCCTTGCTCCCTAGTCTGGTTCTGTTGGTATCACAGTGTTGGCTACAGGCCACACCTTACCCACAGGCCACACCTTACCCACAGGCCACACCTTACCCACAGGCCACACCTTACCCACAGGCCACACCTTACCCACAGGCCACACCTTACCCACAGGCCACACCTTACCCACAGGCCACACCTTACCCACAGGCCACACCTTACCCACAGGCCACACCTTACCCACAGGCCACACCTTACCCA